>ML807768.1:128016-141204 GCA_009831015.1 Picea engelmannii
GCCATGGGATGAAAGAGTGTGTCACCTTTGTGACACTAAGAAGGTTGAATATGAAAAACACTTTCTCATAGATTGTCCAACCTATACCCATATTAGATCTTATTTTCAAAATATTGATCACACTACCAAACTTCCTAACCTCTTAACTCAACAAAAGTATGGTGATATTGGAAAGCTTCTCTTAATGCTTTTCGAGTACAGAAACAAAATTATAAAGGATCACAAATAATCACTTACCCTCTTAAGGTCCGATAAACAAATTAGGTCTTAGTGGACGTTAATCATCATCATCATCATCAATATCATATTTAAGTTGACATGGAAATTGAATTTAATATACCTTTTATTAAGTATTTATTTTCATATTGATTTTTAATTTAAATAATTTAATTTATATTTTATTTTTTCAATTAGAAAAAAAAAATTATTATATAATATTGTAGAAAACCAAATTTTAAAATATTGAAAATAATTTAGAAATGATATTTTGTGAATTTTATTTTATAATAATAATAATAATATATATAACAAATTAGAAAATTGTTATTATAAAAATAATGTAAATAAACAATAATATTATTATACATTGTAAAAATTCTTCAATGTATAATGATACTTTTTGACAAAAAAAATTAAAATCATTATAAGGTGAGTTAGATTTTCATTAGACCCATACTTATTCATCTTGGTTTTTGTCATGGTTTTGCTACTTGGGTAGTGAATTGTTTTATCTCTTTTTGTTTTTCAGTTATAATAAATGGTGTTTCCTCTCCATTTTTTAAGTCGAAAGAGGGATCAGAGAGTGTTATCCTCTCTCCCCCTGTTGTTCCTCATTATTGTAGAAGGTCTTTGCAGATATATTAAAGAGACCATAAGAACTTGGAAACATTAAATTTATAAATGTTAATATTATTAATATTATGGTAGTTGTGGGAGGTATTTACCTCCACGTGTGAACCTGACGAGAATAGAAGATTCCAGGAAGTAAGAGAAACCCTAATGAGTTGGTTAATAACCCTAGAAGTCTTGTCGGCTCAAGAAGATATTTTATATTAGGTTATTAGCCTCTAAGAGAAGAAGTCGACCAGAAATAATAATAATATACTGAACAGACACATATCCAGAAGGAGAAGTCAACCCCAACAAATCTGGTATAACCAGTATAAATACAGGGTGCTAGTTCTCATTTGTCACATCTCAAGATTGCAAACATCAACTAGTGCGCACTGCAGTTCCTAGTTTGGTGTGCACGTGTGGAGGAGAGTTGTAGGTGCAGCTGCTACAACTAGCAGTTTCAGTGTTGTCTTGGATATCTCTTGGCTAGGGTTTGGGACTATCTGATCAATCTTTTTTTTGTGCTATCCTTGGGGAAAGATGCGCTACCCTTTGTTTGGCTATTTAGCCTAGGGTTTACTTCCTGAGGAATTCTCAGTCAAGGTTAAGGTGCTCGGAGGGAGGCTTCGACCTATGGTTAGGTGACAAGGGTATCGTCAGTGGTAAAACGAGCACACCATCTTCTAAATTCTAACAGGTTATGGGCCCACACCTCCTTCTATCAGCCTAAACACTGGAAGGAAACATAGCCGCTAGGATATTGAGCTCATTGAGGAACTATCGCTAGGGTTACTAGCAGGAGCATCTTCCAAAGCACTGCAGCTAGGGTTACTAGTAGAAGAAGTTGTAGAAACCCTAATCCTCTTGTTAAGGAACCTTAAGTGATGAGATTGACTTAATCTCCAGACAGATCAGTGTGCCCTATCCCAACACATCTCCTGGCAGTCTCAGAAGGCCAAGACGTGAAGATTGGATTTCTAGTCAAATCTAGGGTTTGACCAAGTCAAGCAACCATGACAAACTCTATGAAGTCTGAGAAAAAGTTAGATGGAGCCTCTAACTTCAGAGCGTGGAAGACAAGGATTGAACTCATCCTTGCTAAGAATAAAGTACTGTACATTGTGAAAGGAAAGATCGTGAAGCTAGAGTTTGAAGAAGGAGAAGAGAAGGAACTGTAGAATGTTGCAGCTATGGAGAAGTTCAAAGATGTTGACATCAATGCCATGAATATCATAGTGGAATCCATAAAATACCACTTGATACCCTACATATCCCATCTTGACTCATCGAAGAAGATGTACGATGCCCTAACAAATCTCTTCTCAGTCAGATACATTGGACAAGTTTTGAGTCTAAAGAATGAGTTTCATGACATGAAGATGAATGATGACGACAACATAACGTCATACTTTGCAAGGATCTCCCAGTTAAGATATCAACTACAAGCTATTGAAGAGATCATCTCAGAGAAGGAATTGGTGAACATAGTACTCAATGGTCTTCCCAAGACATGGGATGCATTTGCCGCAAGCATGAACACAAGGAAGGAGTACCCGACATTTGAAGAACTTTGGACTTGTTGTGATCAAGAAGAATCAAAGAATCAATGCAAAAGAGAAACCTCAAAAGAAGTACGATGATCAATCCTTCACAGCAAGATTGAAGAAATTCAGGGACAAAAGAAAGTTTGATTCAAGAAGGAAGCCAAACCAAAGAAAAGATATTTCAGAAATACAATGCTACAACTGTCAAAAAGTACGGTCACTACAAGAAGCAGTGCCCCGAGCTAAAGAAAAGGAAGGAGAAACATGAAGCATCAGTTTCCAAAGAAAAGGAACCTACAAAGAAGACTAAGAAGGATGGAAGAGACTTCTTCTACTAAAAGGTAACAACACTCTTCTCATTTTCTGTACATATCTTGTTTGCATCGTCTCTGTACATATCTTGTATATCTATCTCTTAGAAAGATAAAATGTTCCAAGAAGAACTATATCCATAGTAGAACAACAAGATAAGGATTTCTATACAAGATGAAATATATCATGTGAAATCTATTACAAGATAAGCCGAAATCGGAATCAATCTTGAAGAGATGTAGAAGAAGCAAAAACAAAAAGACGCCAACAATCGAGAGTAAATTGGAAAAGGACTTATGACGTTTTTGTAGAAGACAACAAGAAGGAAAGGTGGACTCTGTTAGACAAGAGAGACAACTATATATTGCAGAAGACAATAAGGATGCAGATGGAAGCGTGGATTCTGTTAGACAGAGGGAAACGATCATATGCACTCTTACATGAAGCAAGGATCAAGAGGGAGCTGATCTTATGATCCATTGGAGATGATGAAATGTATATATCCATGGTTAGCTGTCATGAAAGACAATATGTGTTCAGTTCAACTACAAAAGAAGACTTCTTCAGAATCCTTAAAGTATTCCTTGTTGTCCATCCAGATACATGATCCTATGATGCAAGGAAGAAGTGGAATTTCTAGAACATGTAATCTATAAGAAACTCCATGGACCCAAGAGCTAAGGAAAAACATGAAGATTCCAAGAAAAAAAGAAAATCCAGAACAACCAGTCATAATACTAAGAATCACAAGATTACCAACCTGATATGAAAGCAATCAAGCAGAAGAATTGAAAGCCATGATGTAGAACTATGTATGGAAAACCTATGAATAAAATAATTATCTAGAACCAGAGGTTCTCCCAGATGGATGGAGAAGACTATGATGATTGCTTGTTCCAATACACTATACTTATCTCTATATAAGTCATTATATCATCTACAAACATCCATGAGTTGGATTTCTAATTCAGATGAATGCAAAGAATGTTCTCCAGATAAATTGAATAAAGAGCGTATAAGGAGAAATCTCAAGACTTTGATGCATACCAGAAAGAGACTCCTATATGCAGATAGAAGAAGATAACTTGTTGGAGAACCTCTAGTGCACAACAGAAGCATGGTGAAGATTTTCTATAACATAAATATGACTACTCAGTAGATCAGATCTCATGATGACAGAAGAAGTGCCACATGCATATGTTCCAGTTTTCCAACTATGATATACTCTATCGTTCAAAATCTACATGAAGCCTTCACAGTGTTCTAGACTAAAGTACATTTGAAATCAAGCATTACATTATCCATGATGAAGTCCAGAAAGGAGAAAGTGGTTCTCCAATACATATCTCCACAGATGAGCAGATAAGCAGACATTTTGGTAAAGCCTCTATCCAAGATGAACGAGTTTGCGTACTCAAGATGGAGCTCATGGGAACAACTTCCTTCTTATTGAAAAGGGAAGAAATGACTCTCCAATTTAGGAGGGAGCACTGAAAACATTATTGAAGACATTTATCTTTAAATTTGAAAAGTAGTCCATCTTGGACAGATGCGTTCCTGTTCGGAAAGTGGATTGAGATTTCTGACGGACAGTGACATCCCATTGTAGTTAACATGGGAGGTAGTATGATTGTTGATGTATCATAGACAATAAATTCCCATTGTGGTTAACATGGAGAGTGGTCTAGGGCAGTCTCTCTTCTTGAGGGTTACTCAAGAAGACTGGCCTGCCTTGCCGGACAATGATTTCTCATTGTAGTTAACATGAGAAAAGGTCTGTTTTGGAGGTTGATGCAGGACAAACATTCCCTAGGGTTACACATTCTCTCCAGGGTGCACTTTGATTAGTGTAGGAGGAATGGCCCAGGGTAGGGAATGGTTCGGACAATCATTGCTTAGGTTTACACATTCTTTCCAGGGTGCACTTTTATTAGTGTAGGAGGAATGTCCCAGGGCGGGGAATGGTCCAAGTTCATCAATCAAAGACAAACATTCCTTGGGGTTATACATTCTCTCTAGGGCACACTTTGACTAGTGTAGGAGGAATGGCCTAGGGTGGGGAATGGTCCAGGACAAGCACTCCTTAGGGTTATACATTCTCTCCAGGGCGCACTTTGATTAGTGTAGGAGAAATGGACCAGGGTGGGGAATGGTCCAGGACAGACACTTCTTACTGCTATACATTCTCTCCAGGGTGTACTTTGATTAGTGTAGGAGGAATGGCCCAGTGTGAGGAGTGTTCCAGCTTCATACATTCCTTAGGGTTTATACATTCTGCTCAGGGTGCACTTTGATTAGTGTAGGAAGAATGGCCCAGGGTGAGGAATGGTCCATGCTCAGAAATAAGAAATAATCCTTCTTCCTGATTGATAAGAATAGGGAAGATATCCCGTTGCTGATGAGGGAAGATATTCTTTCATATCTCACAAAGGTGAGTGAAATATTGGCCCAGATGATTCAGTTTACTTTTAACAATATTTTTCTTTGAAGGATGGAATTAGATGATTGTTATGGAGACTACCTGTCTCCAGAAAATAGATATATACTACTGTGGTGGATATGTTCCATTGTTCGTGAGGTAGATATTCTTTCAGAACTCACAGATGTGAGTGAAATATTGGCCCAGATAATTCAGTCTATATCATAACATTATTTCTATGTAGATTGCTATCAGATGTTTGTTATGAAGATAGTAGATGAAGACTACTGTGGTGGCATATATTCTTTCAGAGCTCACAGATGTGAGTGAAAGATTGGCCCAGACAAATCAGTTTATATCATAACATTGTTTCTATATAGGATTCTATTAGATGGTTGTTATGAAGACTGTATGATAGTAGATGAGGACTACTGTGGTGATTATGTTTCACTGTTTGCAACCATACGTTGCTGATCAAGTACTTGTGTGTTACTTGGTGTGGTAGTGTACCACTGGATTATAGTTATGTACTACTATGAATAGACACAATTGTGTTCTATCCTTGTTCTAATTTCCTTGAATACTATCAATAGTTTATTGGAGATAATGATCATTCAGATGAATGATCAACAAAGATTTTTCCAGATGAAAAATAGTTCAGATATTTTACTCCTCTTGTATTACTCTATGGTGAGAGTGACTTATATAGAATCATATCTAATTACTCAGATGAAGTATGGTTTCGAGAGTTGATGCAGCTGATGGTGATGGTGATGCTCATGATCTAGTCATGAAATAGTCTAGATGACTATATTGATGCTACCGGGTAAATGGTATGTTTTGTGCTCAAGTCCATTACTTGTAAATACCTCTCTAGCTAGGAGGGAGTGTTAATATTATGGTAGCTAAGGGAGGTATTTGCCTCCACATGTGAACCTGATGAGAATAGAAGACTTCGAGAAGAAAGAGAAACCCTAATGAGTTGGCTAATAACCTTAGAAGTCTTGTCGGCTCAAGAAGATATTTTATATTAGGTTATTATCCTCCAAGAGAAGAAGTAGACCATTAATAATAATAATATACTAAACATACACATATCCAGAAGGAGAAGTCGGCCCCAACAAATATGGCAGAACCAATATAAATACAGGGCACCAATTCTCATTTGTCACATCTCAGGATTACAGACAGCAACTAGTGCGCACTGCAGTACCCAGTTTGGTGCACACATGTGGAGGAGAGCTGCAGGTGTAGCTGCTGCAGCTAGCAATTTTAGTATTGTCTTGGATATCTCTTGGCTAGGGTTTGGGACTATCTGATCAGTCTTTTGTGTTGTGCTATCCTTGGGGAAATATGTGCTACCCTTTGTTTGGCTATTTAGCCTAGGGTTTGCTTCTGGAGGAATTCTCAGTCAGGGTTAAGGTGCTCGGAGGGACGCTTCGGCCTATGGTTGGGTGATGAGGGTATCATCAATGGTAAAATGAGCTCACCATATTATAAATTATAAAAAATATTTCCTTCTTGTCACCCATTTACTCTTTGTTGATGACATTTTAATCATTTGTGAAGGAAAGTGGTGGTTATGACCTTCCTCTTGATATATAAATGGTTGGTTTGGAAAATTGGTAGAGTAAACAAAGTCTAAGTTGGATTGGACCCGTGGATTGGTAGAGATGACACATACATTCCCCCACACAATCTAGTTATGGATATGAAAAGTCGATCCTACCATACTATGAGACAGGTAGTTCAAGGATTTAGAACTTCAGATAGGTTGTATTTGTGTCTTTCCTGGGAAGAGATTGGACGAGAAGAAGAGAATCAATAAGTATGTGAATGATATACTTAAAATATAAGAAGTTTCTTCATAAATATGAATGATCAAGAATATCATCTCATGTATTCTTTGAATCCCATAGATAACTATAAGCCTAGAATATGATACAATACCCTAGCTCTTGAGGGTAATGGTAGTCCCAATCCCTACTGATTGAGGCTTCTATGGAAATTCAAATGTCCATGCAAATAAAAACTGCTTATGTGGTTTTTGTTAAACAACAAATAATTAATATGGGAAATCCTTCAAAAAAGAAGCTGTGACGGATTGGGTCGATGTTGTATCTAAAACATTATAAGCTACCATAAGGAAATTTTCAGAGAAGAAAAAAAATTGTTATTACAATAATTACAGAAAGAACAAAATAGTAAGCATAATGGGATGATAGATCCAAAATATGATATCTTTATTGTCTTGAGAGAAAGTTCACTTTTATCTTCCAGGAGGAAAACTCCAACAAAGAAGAGCTCAAGTACAAATTATTTCGCAATACAACCTTTTCCATGTTTTATACCCCTATTTATACTATTTCTATCTTCTAGAGAACATTCTAGACGAAGAACTTTTTATAGGAAAAAATTTCTAGTAAGTCTTATTACATTGTACATAATCACATTAATACATATGTATGATTTACTAATGAAGACATTCATTACATAAAAAAAACATATTATTATATCTACTTGAGGGGTTAGGTAGGTTAGGACCCGAACATGTCCTCCCCCTTAAAGAATAACCTTGTCCTTAAGGATTGAGATATGATAATTTTTATATAATGGTGGCCAACTCCCATGTATCATGATCGGGTTGAGTATCCTTCTAGTGTACCAAAACTTCATGAATTCTGCAATAATGGATATGACATTCATGTTGGGCCAGGACCGCTTGTGGCTGCAACCAAATGGAAACTTCTTCATCCAATTTAGGGAGACTAGTTTGAATCTATCACTTGGTTCCATTCAATTTATTTAAGCAAGAAACATGAAAAACTGGATGGAGCTTAGAGTGAATAGGAAATATTAACTTGTAAGACACAAGCCCTACTCACTTGAGGATTGTATAAGGGACAAAAGACTTTAGAGAATTTTTCTAGTAGTCATATACTTTGAGGGACGTTTTCTTATAGCATTGTAAATGAATAAACACCTGATACCCTTAGGAAAAATGGAGTTCATAATGACACTCATTAATTTGTTGCTTCATGCAATTTTGAGCCATGAACAAATTCTCTTAGAGGGTACGTAGAATGTTAGCTTGGAATATAATTGTTATGTCTACCTCTTGGACCTTGGAGACACCAAGCATGCAAGATAATATAGAACATGTATTTTGACCATAAAATTCCTCAAAGGGAGTCATGTGAGTAGCAACATGGTAAGACGTTTTGTACCACCATTCAACTAGTGGTGACAACTAAATCCATTGAGATTTTCATTCAGACCTAAAGAACTGCAAATATGCTTTCACGAAATTGTTGAATGCTTCGATTTGACCATTAGTTTGGGGATGATAGGCAGTGTTGAGATGAAATTGGGTGCCCTAGTGCATCAACAATTATTCCCAGAAGTTTCTTTTGAAATTTGGATCACAGTGAGAGACAATAGAGTGGGGCATGCCATGGAGTTTGAAGATATTGTCCACAAAAACTTGAACTACTATGTAGGATTTGAATGGGTTTTGGAGGGCATATAAATGAGCATATTTTGAAAGGATATGAACCAAAACCATGATGAATGATTTATTTCCATATTTGGGTATTCCAACAATGATTTCAATAGAGATATTAGTCCATACAACAGGTGGAATAGGGATAGGATGTAATGTGCATGGAGTTTTGATTCTTTCCCCCTTGCTGCATTGGCAAGTATCACATTCAACCACAAAATTATGTATGTCCTACTTCATTCCTTCCGAAAAAAAGGAATGTTTTATCCCTTCATATGTTTTTTGAAAGCCAAAATTCCATGTTGTTGGTGAAACATGAAGTTCAAAGAGAATAGTGGATTTAAAGTGGTATTGTTTGCTAAAATACAAATGACCTTTATAGTGAAGCTCCTCATTTTTACAATATTATTCTGAAGATGCATTAGTGTCTTCTTAAAATTTTTGGATTAGGATAGAACGTTTGGGATCTTAGAATCATTCCTGGAAAAATTCATTTAACCAATCATCTACAATGAAGGAGAGTGAAAATAGGGACCCTTCTACTTCATATTTCTTGGAAATAGAATCAACACCCACATTCTATTTTTCCCTTATTTAAAATGATCTCATAATCATACTCAAACATTTTCATCAACCATTTATGTTGCTCAAGGTATGAAATTATTTTTTCCAAAAAATATTTGAGGAGACAATGATCAATTTTAATTTGGAAGAGTTTCCCTGGCAAGTAAGGACACCAAATATCCACCGCATGTAGAATAGCCAACATTTCCTTTTCATAGGTGGATTTTCCCAAGTGTCTCTTGTAACACACCCAACCCCCTAAGTATCCTTTAAGTGAATTGGGTAATAAAATTTCATTCTCCTTAAAGGAATCCAACATCATTTTCAATGATATCATCATTTTTTGCTCATCACAAGCTTTCCAACGACTATGATTTCACTCAAATACGAGTTCACAATCTAAATTTTTATCCTCTTGAATATTGTGTCTATTTACCTACCACGTATCATCCACATGAAAACCTATCACACTTGTCCTCCTATGTGTAGTTGACATGAATTTTTCTGGTGCATGTGCCTAGTTCCATGGTGTGTACGTGGCATTGAACACATCGCGCTTAGACAATAGCTTATCAAAAGTATTTCTCCTCCCCTCTCATCTCTATAGTGATCCTCCCATCGGGGTTTCCCCACAATGATATACTCTTCAAGTTTTGAAAACCAAATCTGATGGTATTCCCAGAAAGATCAGATGGTTTCAGAGACTTTATTTTGGACAACTAAAGATTCATCATAATCCATGGTCATAACACATTCTCTGCACACGTTGTGCCATCCTCTCCTAGACACGTGGCATGTATATTTCCCATAGACGTGCACCCATGGATATTAAAAAACTAGTACACATGGCACCCTCCATGTTTGCAATGTGGCACCACCTGCATTATAACACATTGTACCATCCATGTCGAACCCCTTAGGCCTTAAGATAAAGATCTATGTTCTATATCGTTAGTGAGACCGCTCAGACCTTGGTAGATCGATGGCCTAAAACCTGTCTCGGAGCTCCTCCATATCGTTAGATTCGGCGGTCATATTTCCTCCTCAAAGCTTCTCCCTCAGATTATCTCACCATGACCCACTCCAAAAGTTCATTATGATGGATGACCAGGATATTCCCTCGGAGCTCCTTCGTCCTCAACCCATCAAAGGTTAGATCTTCTCCCCAGAGCTCTTCCCTCAGAGTGTGCTTCTATGATTCCCTCCAACCAATCCCTTATGATGGACGGTCAAGGTCTTCTCTCAGAGCTCCTTCATCAGATTATGTCTTTGTAACTTACTATGATACCCCATGACTTGGATTTTTGAATATTACTTCAATTATTGTTTTCAATTTAGAATTTTAATTATTTTCCAAAAAAAAAAAGACAAATTTGTCAATTGACCAAAATTGAATTGTAAAACCTTATTATTTTATGAAAATAAACACATGTGAAAAAGGGGCACACTTTGAATAAAATGTTAAAGAGGGAATTAGAAATCCAATGGATTTGGCCAAGTGGTAGCAGAATGAGACAAGTTGTGGAGTTAACTTAACTTCAAAAAGACACATTCTATATTTATAGGAGAATATGTGAACATGTGTAAAGTAAATTATGACAGGTGGCCAGTGAGTAGAAGGCTCAAGAAAAGTGTCACAAGTCCTAGGAAAAATAAAATAGGTCATGACTAGGGAATGGGACACCATTCCTAGGAGGTGACTAGATAGGTTGAGAAGGCTACACACTATCTGACTAAACACAATGAACATTAAGAGATTATTCACAACAGCGAGAGCTCATAATTATGCAATAGGCCACAAAGGTACCCCCTTGGATTTCAAACTCAGATCGGGGGTGACAGAGGTGACATAGACTCTAGTCTAATGTTGGGAGGAACATGGTCTTCAACATGTCGTTTCCCCAACGTTCCAGGTTGTATTTCTTGTGATGAACATGCTCATTATAAAGTGTTTACTTAAATACTTACTGTGTTAGTGTACAATTATGTGATTTAATTCTATGGATTAAATAATCGTAATAGTATTAGAAATTTAATGCTTGGTGTACAAGGAATCAAATGCATATTATATGTTAGCATTAGAGATTTAATGCTTTATTTATAAGGAACAAATGCATATTATATGTTCATATAGAAAGGAAATATAACAATTATTCTTCTTTACGAACAAAATTATAATATCAATAATAGATTATAGGTATACGTAGGTAAAAACCTAACTACAAATCTAAAGACTAAATTATGGATAGGAGACTTGTATGGAAGGAACAAGACTCATCGAAATACAATATGCAATTGAAAAGGAATTATTTACATAGGAACTTATATCGATTGACCAAATATTTCAGTTTATATATATATATATATATATATATATATAAACAGAAAAACAAATCATTACAAATTCAAGCAGATTTCCTTGTTCTATATTCAAAAAGGAATTTCGTTACATGATACATTGTAATAGTTGAGGAAAACACGTTTTAGAATTTAAGGAGATAACCTATGTATATATATTTGAAAATGGAAATGTTATATACTATATGGAATCCAAACGAGCAGAGTCCATTTATAAAATATATATCCTGGAAAAGGAAAATCGATAAACAATGTTTTACAATGACATACCTTGCGTAGACAACAGTCTACGAAGCCACCCAACTTATAGGAATATTACATTCAAAATATAATCGGTCGACTAATTCAACATAAGTATTGAAACCCAAATATCTTTTTTGTACTTGGGTATTCCAAAGCTCCATGGAGACCACAGTATTGACACCTACAAAAGGAATGAAATAATGAGTTAGTAAGTTACATGAATCATTTTAATCAAAGGAAAATTACATAAACAATAGAGTTAATATCACCTTGGAGGAGAAGAGTGATAAAATATCTCCTTCAATCGCTCTAATCCTCACTTGGATGTTCTAGGTTGTCGGATAACTGATGGGTACCCTTGCATCATCATAAGGGCCCATCATTAGATATTACCCAAGAATTTTTTTTAAGTAAAACCAGAGCATATGTACAAAAATTCAAATCAAGTAACCACTAAGGTCTACGCAAACTCCTCTTGCATGATATATCATAGTGCAAGTTCTAAAAATATAGACAAGGGTGTATAAAACAAGATGCAAGGTCTCAATCTTTAACTAGAGACAAGAAAAGGGAGAACATTCCATCCTATCATGGGAAAACCCCACTACTGAGATTATTGGGTACCGACGGAAAAACCCCAAGGCTAAGGAATAACCTCCTCGAAGAAAATATGAAAGAAGAACTATTGTGACTTAACATAAACCTTATAATAAATGCATAATAGGAAACATATATGTATTAACAAGAAGTTGACAAGAGATATGATTAGAGAAGTAAGATTCGTTCCAACTACAAATAGTTAACATTTCAAAGGGTAAAATGAAGGAAATGTTAATAAGTTAAACAACCCACAAAGTTATAGGAAAATCTTGAATGGTTACGAGAGTCTTCTTAGTAGTTAAAGGTGTTGTCCTTGAATATGTTGGAAAGGTTCATAGAAGGAACTATAAAAACTATGAACGCCCGGAGTTTTACCCAACAAACTTTTTAAGAAACAAAAAAGAGAATGGGGCATATGAACCTGCACTCTGTAAATTTGTAAAAGGGGAAAAATCTTAGGAAGCATACAAAGATGAAGGAAGAAGTGAATAATGTTGTATGTAACATCCCGCTCTGGAACACTTACAAAACTTATTCTTTGAGGACACTTGCTCGCAAGTGATCTGGATTTTTATGATGATAAAGCATTTATCCTTCATGATGATGCGTTAAGATAGATGACAGGATGTTTTTACTACTTTGATGTAGACAGGTGTTGCTGACTCAGTTTCATTGAGTGTGTAGGTTTCGGACCTTGAGGATGTAGAGGCATCGGTGGAACCCCCTTGGACTCCGGATTGAGTCAGGGAGTGTGCTATTTGGGTTGATTCATTTACGGTGATATTGCTTTGTTTTGATGATATGATATTGAT
>ML807768.1:142082-158074 GCA_009831015.1 Picea engelmannii
GGAGATAAATTAAGTGAAACCCATGGCTTTTAAATTATAAAGAAGAATTAAAATTATTAAAGTGTGGGAGTATAAAAGTTAGGATTTTAGAAATACAATGAAAGGTTTAATAAGTGCATTTATCTTTTTGGGTTTTAGAAAAAATAAAAATAAAAAAAATAAAAATAAAGGAAAGGAACAATTAATAGAAATAAGGAAACTTGTATTAAAGGAAACTTAATAATAGAAAGTAGGGGACATAGGGTAAAAAGCAAAAAGGAATCAGTAGTTAAGGAGTTACTAAAAATTAGCAACTTCATTTTAGGAAAGTTATTAAAAGCATGAGAGGGGATCTAGGAACTCTAGGAGTAATTTTAGGGAAAGTAGGTGGGTCTCAAATTTCTATAAAGGAAGGGGAAAAGGAGGAAGAAAGGGGAAAGAAAATGGTTAGCGTAACGTTACGCTGCCGGATAGTGGATTGAATGTTTGCTTGTGAGGAGTTGGGAATTTCTCAGTTGTATTGGAGTGGTAGCTCAGCCTTGGAGGCGAGCTGAGAAGCTAGTCTTATCTCTGGATCTTGTCTGGCCCCTTTGTAGATCGGGGGGCTAAAGGGGAAGCAGAGTACCCCTAGCGATTGGCTGGGAGGTACCGGTGTAGTATCTACGGTCGGCGAGTGGGAGCGGCATGGAGCAGGAGCGACATGGAGCGCGGACGGCGCACGAGAATAGCGTTGAGGCAAAGGTACGGTTGTTTTTAAATTTGGTAGATTAGGATACATTGCGATCTATGCTGGTATCAGAATAGTGTTGTGCTTGGATTCACTGGCTGTCATATTTTCTACTTGGTGATTAACGGTGTAGATGCTGCCCCTACTGTTTTTATTTAAAAAAAAAAAAAAAAAAAAAAAAAATTCTCACGCGACACAGTATTCCTGCTGAAATCCCGTACTGATTTACCTTCTATGGGTTCCTTGGGGATAGATCGCCACTAAATAGATATTGAAAAACTCAGATGATGACTTGCTACTGTGGTTAATCACCTCAGTAATTAAGGTTCTTGTTCTCTGTCTTTAATGGGTAAAAGAAGGAAAAGGCAATTGTTTCGCTCCGTCCCTAATTTTTTTTTTTGTTTTACTGGCATCTTCGCTCTATTGAGATGCAGCAGTTACCTCTGATAAGTCTTTAGATAAACGAATTCTCGAATTCTTTCTGTGTTGGGCGATGGTTGGGTGACTTCTCCTGCGTATTTTTATTTTTGCATGCTGAAAATAACTACAAGCCTGCCCCACTGCCTTAGCACACCTGCCTGCGTTCCTTCTAGGATTTACACAGGAAATTTAATTGTTCCTCTATGCTCAGAAAGTCGGGATTTCTTAACTGGCGCATTCTGGATTTGGGTCACCTGTTTCCACGCGCCCAAACTGCGATTGTGTACTGGGGTCTGCGACTATTTTATTTGATTAGTTGCTGGTGTGATTGAACAACTTTTGAATCGTTGGGTACTGTATAGAAAACTTTATCTTGGCAGAACGAGCTTTTAAAACTCTTGCTTCCCTAACCGTGTGCTCCTTTTCTTACTTTTGGCGTGCCTTTCAACTCAGCGTTCCTTAAATTCCTCATACATACTCCGCGTTCCTTTAAACTTAGCCTTTCTGGTAGGTATTAAAACCTCTAGTTTGCAGCGAATAGTTATTGGTCAATGAATTGGGTTAATGGATAGCTGTTGATACTTTGGAGTGTGGATTAGTTTTGGACGTTGATAGGGACCTGGTAGGTGTTCTGGATAGCGCGATTGGGTAGGCCGATCCCTTAAAACTGTCTACGCTGGTATCCCTTAAAATTGTAATATTTCTTAAAAAGGAAGGCCGCCACTGATCCTGAGTAAATCACGTAAGGTTAATTTCTTTTTCTTGGAAACCCCCTTTGTATTTGTTCGTTCAAGTGTTAGACAGAGGACATGAACACTTTTCTGTCGACTCCATGTTTCCTTTATATAGAGTAATAACTTTAGAGTGTTGTTTATCTCACACTTAACTAGAATATATTTGGGTCAAATCTATCCTCTAGATAGGTTGGTATTCAATAGACAGGGAAAAATATCACTATCAAATCAATCATTAACGATGGATTTCAGTGACCCTGTTCTATTTTCATTAACTGGGAGAATCCAGGGATATGCTACCATTGCTTGTTTATGATATGAACTGAGACATCTTCTGTCACACTCCATCGGGCTCGTTGTCTTCTGAGTGCGGGCTAGTTGGCCTTTGACAACGATTCATATCTGACTGAGCTGCCATCCTCCACAGTTCAAATCACGATGTGGTAAGTGGTCGTTCGCCATGTCTGTCAAAAATAGCTTTGTCTAAAATGGCACTGTCCTTTTCTTTAAGCAGTAAGGGTCACGTTGCTAGACGGGCAATGCTGAGCCTGTCAGTCTGACAGCCACGCTCAACTACCCCTGCCTTAGATTTAGGGTTGCAGACAACGAACTGCTGTAGGTGATTATTTTTATTTTTCCCTTAACTGTTGCTAATCCTTCCTGACTGGTTCTAGACATTTCAAGACTGTTAAATGCAGCTACAGTTAGGGTACCCCCTTTTGGAAACTTTGTTAGCGCATGGGTGTAACTGTCGACCACTTGTCTGACAGAAGATTTGGTTCCCTTGTAATTACATGCAAGGATATCCTGAGATACTGCCCGGTTGTCATTACTAATTGGTAGAATTGGTAAGCGTTAAAGTCACCGAGAATATGTAATTATGAATGTTATTTCTATGTATTGACCTCTGTAATTATTGTTACCCTTAACTTTTGCCCTTTTAATATGGATATATGTCATTTCCAATATTGCCCCTTTTTAATTATTGTCATTTTAAATTTTATTATATTATAGATTGCCTTTTTAATTCTGATGTAAATTGTTATTTTCAAGGGATATCACCTATAATTATGATGAAATTCTATATATGGACGTCTTTAATTAATTGTTATCTTAATTATTGTCAATATTAATATTGATAGTTGCCATTTCCAATTATTGCCCTTTTTTTAATTATTGTCATTTTATAGATTGCTATTTTAATTAGGATGCATTTTGTTATTTTCAAAATGATGTTCCTATAATTATGATGTTATTTCTATAAATTGACATATTTAATTAATTGTTATCTTAAATCATTGTCATTATTAATATTGATAGTTTGTCATTTCCAAATATTGCCCTTTCTAATTATTGTCATGTTAAATTTTAGTATTTTATAGATTGCCATTTTTAATTATGATGTAATATATTATTTTCAAATTGATGTTACCTATAATTATGATGTTATTTTACTGCATTATTATTGAACTTTATGATCATTGATGACATCACATTGAAAGCTCCTCGTGTTTAATTGAATGTTTTATCTTGAAGGGTCATTATAATTTTGGTGGTTGTAGCATAAGAGGTATCGTAATTGTAAAATCATGGTCCGGATATGAGATATAAATGAAAGAGGGTTAATATTTCATGACAGTGTTATCGTAATTTTTACTGTTGATAATAACATATATGATGCAATAACCTTGAATTACATACAATAAATTACTCCGAGTTAGTAAATTAAGGTGGTTGTTCATTTAAACAATGTTGAACTTGGGTTTCATTGTCAGAGTCCTCTAGTCACGCGCCTTCCGTAAGGGGCGTAATTGTTCTTCTTATTTATGTTGCACTTGATCGTAATCAGTTAGTTGCTCGGTCTGTTGTGTCGGGTGGGATGTAGACACCCCCCTGGTAGCCTTAGGAGACATGTTTGTGTGTGTGATTTTTCCGTGTAAGGAATCTAGTTCCGTATCAAGAGTCTCGGGCCCTTTAAAGGCAGGGTTTCCACTCTTGCGACACACCTGACAGAGATTACTAGTTTCTGCCTGAGCAGTCGGCCAGGAGCCTGTCTAATCTTCTTTCGAGAAGACATAAGACTAAAAGCCCTGCTTTTCTGTGCAGAAATAGCAGACTCTACTGTTGGATTCTTCCATCTGTGACTGTACTGTACTTGACACTGGGTGTCATTTTCTGCTTACAGCTGCTAGTTGTACGCCTTATGTCTAGGGGCATGTATTGCTTGTTGTCACTGTGATATGTCGGGATCGTCTTCTTGTGTTCGTCTTGCTTGCAACTTGTTCTAGGTCGGGTTACTAGTTTCTGCTTGAGCAGTCGGCCAGGAGCCTGTCTAATCTTCTTTCGAGAAGACATAAGACTAAACGCCCTGCTTTCCTGTGTAGAAATAGTAACCCTAACACCATGGATTCATCCCTCTGTGTTCTTACTGTGCACCCCCAGTATGTCTTAATGTTTTTGTTGTGCGCCTTATGCCTATGGTCGCATAGTGTTCTAGTTACTCGTTGTGTGCCTTCAGTCTTCTTGTGTTGAACATCGTGGTTGCATCTTGTTGGTTGTCGAGTGGTGATGTAGAGTCAAGTGTGTTTGTTGCTTCTACACGCGCGCACACACCCTAAACCAAAAAAAATAAAAAAAAATAAAAAAGATTGCACCTGTTCTCAGAGTTGTTGTCGTAACGAGGAGGTTCGTCATAGGAAATACCTAAGTGTGGGAGATTTAGGACACTGAAGAGATTCACAAGAAAACCTAATGCATTACCAAACAACACATATGCATGATTTAGGACAATGACTGAATAACCCTCCTCGAGATGGAAACCTCAATACATGGTACATGCAGGACCGCTGCATGATAAATGCTCCATAGAGAATGCAGGATAACGAGGACGAGTTGGAAAATTTTTAATGCAAAAAACTACCATAACACAAGTTTAAACTTCGTAAAGCACCGAAATGAATTCCTTTGGACTAAGCAGTCATGTCGAAGGACATGTGTAACTTGAACAGATGGGATAACAACGATAGTTCATTCCAAATAATTTGTCCATGGTTTAATTAAAACCTACTTATCGAAACCCGATTTTATATATGAAGAATTACCATAAGACAACATTAAGAAACATATGGTATAAAGTAAATTAAATACTATAAGTACAAGAACATGGTAATAATAATTGTAAACCTATAGTCATAGGAGAAGGACTATAACTAGCAATCAATTCATCAAACATTTATATAGATCGCCACTTAAGTAATAAATTATATATTATAGGTTATAAAATATTGGTCTTAAGGAGATTAGACTTAGGATAACTCATATAAATATGATGTATAAGGGTGGACAATAATAACTATAAGACTTTATAAAAATCTATGTTAAGGTGATAAAGGTTTTACCATATATGTATGTAGTCACTATGCGATCATCGTCATAATAAAAGCATTGGAAGGATAATGAAATTTTTTGTATTGTAAGGGAAAGAAGGAAAACTATAAGATAGATATAAAAGTAAATATGGCAATAATGATGACGAAGAACCATTAAAGAATATTATAGTTATTTATATATAAAAATATAAAAAATTATTTACTGGAATTCAAGGTCTATGAAATAATGGTATTAGATTTGTAGGTTACAACACTTAGCCTTTTTATGGACTTTATCATAGAAAAAATCTAACATGATTTTTTTCTTCTTCTTACCTCTAGGAAGAAAAATAATTTGATTTTGCAAGAAAATGATAGAAGTACCTGAGGCTCAGGGAGAAGAAAATCATCATGAGAATTGAGAACAAGGGAATGTAGGTGATGGACATCTATGGGTGGATTTGAATAATGACATACATTCATAAATTATAAAGACAGTAATAGATCTGAGAGAATAACTAAAAAAAGTAAGAGAAAATAATGAAAGGATTTTAAAAACTCAAGAGGAACTAAATGCGATTATGTTGGAGAAATTATGTAATAAAAATTCTAATAAAAATAAGGGACAAAATTATATCAATTATAAGATATCCAAACCAAAGAAGAAATCAAGAAAAATGGAGTATCATGAATCTTAAATAGAGTCATTATACAAAGATACAGAAGAAATAAAAACATCTAGCAAAAGTAGTTCTAGATCTAAACATAGGACCAAAAAGAAACTTAAAGAACATGATGAAGATATGGGATAATTTAAGAATATTAAACCACCAACCTTCAATGGGGAAGTGGAAACTAGTGAAGAAGCAGAGGCATGTCTCTCTGGTGTGCATAAATATTTTCAAATACACAATTACTCAAGTGATCTTAAAGCCCGGATGGTTATTTACAATCTCATGGAAAAGGAAGACATGTGGTGGCAGGATATAAAAAGAGTGAAAATTATTAAGGAAAGAAAAATCACTTGGAAAACCTTTAAGAGATACTTCAAGAAACAATATCTGCCTCAACAATATTATGAGGGAAAATCCAAGGAGTTCTATGAACTGAAACTAGTAAATATTACCATGAAAGATTTATGTAGTAAGTTTCCAAGTCTTCTACGTTATGTACCTTATATAGTGGATGAAAAAACAAATATTAAATGATTCTTACGTTTCTTACATAGTTCTTATAAATATCAAATTGAGTTTTATAACCCAAAAACATTGGAAGAAACCCTAAGGAAAGACAAACTCTGTTTTGAAGTGTATAAAAATAGAAATGAGAACTCAAGGAATTGGAATGGGAAAAAGGCTGAGAGGTTTGACCCTAAGAAGAAAGGGGTAGCTTACTCTAATAAGAATTCTGATAAGATATTTTAGGGAGGTAATAAGTTTAGAATAAGTAAACCTTTCAATCAACCTAAAAATAATGGAAACAAACCACCAACCTTCTTCAATAAAGAAACTGCCCAAAAAGAGATAGTGAAATGTTGGGAATGCAGTGGTCCTCATTACTATAAATATTTTCCTCTCAAGAAGAAGAGAAATAACAATGTGCAAAAAATACAAGAAGCAACTACAGTTGGTGAGTTGGCAAGGTCTACTCCAAAAATCAACGCAACCTTGGAAAATCGACAGGTAGATCATCAAACTTCAATGGTAGAAATTAAAAGTATGATACATAATAAACCAGTCATTGTTTTGATTGATCCAAGTGATAGTTTAAGTTATATTTCACCAAGAGGTGTAGAAATTTGTAAACTACATAAAGAAAAGTTTGAAAAGTTCTGGTTAGTACAATTAGCTACATGAACTAAAAGAATAATTAGAGAAATTGTTAAAAACTGCAAACTTGGTATGAATGAATTAAAAACACATATATACTTAAACATATAACCTTTAGAGTCTTATGATCTGCTAATCGGTATGGATTGGCTGGAGAAATTTAAAGTGGTCTTAGATTGTTACAATACATAATTTACCTGTGTAGATGGGAGGGGTAACATTATAAACATTAAATGATTATCAAGACCTGTTAGTATTAGATAAATAACAACTTTAGAAGTTAAAATATGCATCTAAAAAGGGTGTAAAATACTTTTCGTACACATAAATTATAATGAAAAAGCGGAAAGTGAAAATAAGTTAGATAACTTTCCTGTATTACAAGAGTTTCAAGATGTATTCCAAGATATTCATGGAATACCTCTTAAGAAAGAAATAGATTTCTCCATAGATATACTACCTGGAGAAGTACCTGCTTCAAAATCTCCTTATAGGATGAATATCCTAGACTTAAATGAATTAGAAAGTAGATTGCAAGAATTGATAGATAAGGAATATATCTAACCAAGTGTGTYTCCATGAAAAGCACCAATTCTTTTTATGAGAAATAAATATGGAACTTTACGTCTCTGTATTGATTAAAGACAACTCAATAAAATGACTATTAAAAATAGATACCCATTACCTCGTATCAATGATCTATTTGATCAAGTATGGGGAGCTACAATATTTTCTAAGATTGACTTACGTTATGGTTATCATCAAGTTAGGATAAAGGATTAATATATTTATAAAACATCTTTTAGAACTAGGTACAGACATTATGAATTTTTCATAATACCTTTTGGACTGACTAATTCCCTAGCTTCATTCATGTGCTTGATGAACAATATTTTGGGCAAGTGTCTAGATAAATTTGCGATCATATTTATAGAAGATATACTCATCTATTCAAAGGATGAAAAGGATCATGAAGAACACTTAATAATAGTATTACAAATACTAAGATAACATAAATTATATGCAAAGATAAGTAAGTGAAGAACTTTATAAAGATCAAATTTAGTATTTGGGACATATAATTTCCAAGGAAGGTATAGAAGTTGATCCAAACAAAATAAAGGCTATAATGAATTGGCTTGAACCTAAAGATGTTTCGGACATAAGATCCTTTATGGGTATAACTAGTTATTACCATATGCTTATATAAGGGTTCTCTAATATTTCATACCCCATAATATCAATACAAAAGAAAGGAACTAAGTTCATCTGGTTTGAGAAATGTCAAGAAAGTTTTAACAAATTAAAACAACTCTTAACTACAACTCGTATATCAAAATTGACAGATATATATAAGGACTTTGTAGTATGTCTTGATGCATCCCGAGAAGGGCTTGGTGTTGTGTTAATGTAAGAAAACCATGTAATAGATTATGAGTCTCATAAATTAAATAAACACGAAGAAAATTATGTAACTCATGAGTGGGAATTGGATGCAATAATACATGCATTAAATATGTGGAGGCACTACCTGGTAGGAAAAAAATCTCTATTGTTGAAAAATAACATTGCCTTAAAATATTTGTTTTATAAACAAAATTTAAATGCTTGCCAAGCAAGGTGGTTAGCCTTCTTAAGCGACTATGATTTTTAGATAAAACACACAAAGGGAAAAGAAAATAAGGTGGAAGATGAATTAAGTAGACATGCAAATATGATCTATAAAGTTACTATAAATAACTATGAAACATATTTAGAAGAAAGGGTAAGAATAACAGTTGAAAAAGACCGAGAATATCATAATATCAAGTTAAAGATTGCTAATAATTCAATAGGAATGGAAGACTCAGACTTTAGATTCTCAAAAAGTGGACTGTTAATGTATAAAAATAGATTATATGTACCATAATATAATGAAATTAAGTTGTTAATTCTAGACGAATTGCATAAGAAACCATATTATGGACATCCAGGTTACCATAAATTGATTACTATGCTGAGAAAATAATTATATTGGAAAAATATGAAAGGTGAAACAAATGAACATCCAGCTAGATGTTTAGAGTGTCAACAAGTTAAGGTTGAACACCAACATCCAGTTGGACTACTACAACCTTTACCCATTCCGAAATGGAAATGGGAAGTGATAAGTATGGATTTTATTATCGGTTTTCCTAGAAGTAGTAAACAAAATGACTCAATTATGGTTGTAGTTGATAAATTAAGGAAACACACTTTATACCTGTGAAATCAAGCTACAAGGCTATTAATATCAAATAAATATTTATGAAGGAAATTTTTAGGTTAAATGGAATTCCTAAAGTTATAATCTCTGATTGAGATTTTATGTTTATCGAAATTTTTTGGAAGGCCTTATTTAAAGGGTTAGATACCCAATTAAATTCCGACACTTCTTATCATCCACAAACGGATGGGAAAACTAAAAGAACTAACCAGATTATTTAAGACATGCTTAGAATGTATGTTATGGATAGACCTGGTAAATGGGAAGAATATTTTTACTTTCTTTAATTTGCTTATAATAATCATTATCAAGCTTCAACAAAACTTAGTCCTTTTGAAATTTTATATGGAAGAAAATGTAATACACTTGTTTCATGGAGTAATCCTATAAATAGATTGATAATAGGACTAGATATGTTAAAAGACATGGAACTAACATTGAAATAGGTACATCAGAACCTGAAAGTAGTTGAGGACAAGAAAAAAAGTTATGTTGATGAAAAAATGACTCCAAGAGAGTTCATTGTTGGATATCATGTGTATATTAGAGTTAAACCTAAAAATAGTTGCTTATGGATGGGAAGGTATACTAAGTTAGAAACTAGATACTGTGGCCCATTCGAGGTACTTGCTAGAATAAGACTGGTATCTTATCAAATTTCACTTCCAACTATAGTAAAAGTACATGATGTATTTCACATTTCATTATTGAAAAGGTATATACATGACCCTACTCACGTTGTTGATCGGAAAATGATACAGGTGGAACCCATGGGCTAGTTCCTAGTAGATTCAGATCACATTCTCGACAAGGGGGAACTTACAGTTCATAATCGAGTCATAGGACATGAAAAGGTGCAATGGAAGAACCTTAGTATAGAAGAGACTACTTGGGAAATGGAAAGTAATATGCAGGAAGGATATCCATTTCTATTCCAGGATGGTATTGATGAAAATTATTTATCACCGAGGAAGGTGATAAGTTCTAAGGGGGGGTGTATGTGATACCCCACGACTTGTATTTTTTAATATTACTTCAATTATTGTTTTCAATTTAGAATTTTAATTATTTTCAAAAAAAAAAAATGGTCAATTGACCAAAATTGAATTGTAAAATCTTATTATTTTATGAAAATAAACACATGTGGAAAAATGGGCACACATTGAAGCAATTGTTAAAGAGGGAGTTAGGAATACAATGGGGTTGGCCAAGTTGTAGAAGATTGAGACGAGTTGTGGATTTAACTTAACTTCAAAAAGACACATTCTAGATTTATAGGAGAATTTGTAAACATGTGTAAAGTACATTTTGATAGGTGGTGAGTGATAAGGGGGCTCAAGAAAAGTGTCGCAAGTCCTAGAGGTGATTGGATATATTGAGAAGGCTACGTACTATATCACTGAACACAATGAACACTAAGAGATTACTTAGAACAACCAAAGCTCAAAATTCTGCAAGAGGCCACAGAGGCCACTCCTTGGATTCTGAACTCTTCTCGGGGGTAGAAGAGGTTACAAAGATTCTAGTCTAAGGTTGGGAGGAATCGGGTATTCAACATGTGTTTTCCCCAAAGTTCTAGGTTTTATTTCTTATGATGAACATGCTCATTACAAATTTTTTACTTAAATACTTATTGTGTTAGTGTACAATTATGTGATTTAATTCTCAAGCTTAAACAATCGGAACAATATTAGAAATTTAATGCTTGATGTACAAGGAATCAAATGTGTTTATATGTTAGTATTAGAGATTTAATGCTTGATGTACAATGAACATATGCATATTATATGTTCGTATAGAAAGGAAATATAACAATTATTCTTCTTTACAAACATAATTATAATATCAGTAATAGATTATGGGTATCTATAGGTAAGAACCTCATTACAAATCTAAAGACTGAATTTTGGATAGGAAATCCATATGGAAGGAACAAGACTCATCGAAATACAATATGCAACTAAAAAGGAATTATTTACATAGGAATTTATATCGATTTACCATATATTTCATTATATATATATATATAAACGAAAAAATAAATCATTACAAATTCAAGCAGAGTTCCTTGTTCTATATTCAAAAAGGAATATCATTACATAATACATTGTAATAGTCGAGGAAAACTCATTACATAATTTAACGATATAACCTATGTATATATGTATATATTTGAAATGGAAATGTTACATACTATATAGAATCCAAACTTGCATAGTCCATTTATAAACTATATATCTAGGAAAACAAAATTCACTAAACTAGTTTTTAAAACAACATAGCTTGCATAGACAATAGTCTACGAAGCCACCTGGATTCTAGGAATATTACATTCAAAAGATAATCGTTTGACTAATTCAAGAGAAGTATTAAAACCTGAATACCTTTCTGTACATGGGTATTCTAGAGCTCCATGTCGACCGCAGTATCGACATCTACAAAATGAATGAAAGAATGAGTTAGTAAGCTGCATGGATCATTTTAATCAAAGGAAAATTACATAAACAATAGAATTAATCTCACCATCGAGAAGGATAGTGTCAAAATATCTCCTACAATCATTGTAATATGCACCTGGATGTTCTGGGTTGTCGGATAATTGATGGGTACCCTCACATATCATAAGGGCCCATCATTAGATATTAACCAAGAATAAAATTTAATGAAAAGAACAAGATATGTACAAAAATTCAAATCATGTAACCATTAAGGTCCGCGCAAACTCCGACTGCATGATATATCATAGTTGTAACATCCCGCTCTGGTGCACTGAGTGAACTTATTCTTTGAGGACACTTGCTCACAAGTGATCCGGATTATTATGCTATTAAAACTTTTGATTTTGATTATGAGGTGTTATGGGTTGATGACATGTTGTTTTACTGCATTGACATAGACATGTGCCATTGACTTGGTTTACTGAGTGTGTAGGATTTTGGACCTCGAGGATATAGAGGCATCGATGGAACCCCTTGGACTCTGGATCGAGTCAGGGAGTGTACCATTGGGGTTTGATTGTTTTACAGTGATTTTAGTGCTTTTGATTAGATGAGGTGATGTGGATGTATTCTGACATGATTTGTTGATGATGCAGGCTGAGGATAGCTTGCCGACCAGACTCACATGTGGAGTAAAGGGGTCACGCACGACTACCAGAGATGTTGAGGGAGAGGTGTGGACATCAACCTTGCCACAACCTACTATCACTCCCGTCGTGGCTCGAACTGTAGGTTAACGTTTACCTAGTTCGAGAGTGATCTAAAATGAAGAAGACTTGTATTCTTGAAATTATTTGCAAGATTTAACTTATGTGTTAAAATGAAAATGGATCAAATTTGCAACACAAATTTTATATAAATTACTCATTCAAGATGCATATAAACAACAACAATAAACAGTGAACGTAAAACACATAACATAGAAAATGATAAAGGAATTCACCCCTCTCTTGGGCTACATCTCCTGGTCCAGCTTCCAATGGATCATTTGTATTATTTTCTCAAAGTGCTCAAATATGTGCTTTACAATGCTTAAAATGCCAAATAAATGGCTCCAGTGGCTCCAGAACGTCCAAAAACCCCTAGTTGGGCTTTTTCGGCACCTTGTTTGACCAAAAATTGAAGAAGATAGGCTTCCTGGAAGTCCCCCTTCAAACTTGCTATCTCTGCATCTACAAATTGCACCCTTGTTGGCTCAACCTAGCCCACACACATATTTAAGTGTTAAAACTCAGCACCGGACACAACCGCGCAAACCATGCAAACTGTAGGACGGTTATGGGTGCACCTAGCCCCTAACCACCAAGGCTATGGTCGTGTGACCCATATGACCGCGCGTAAGTGCTAAAATAGGCCCCATTTCCAAAATCCAATGGTTAATGTACAAGTGGTGGGTCATTTGTATAATAGTTGAAACCAAAACATAAATCCACGTGCGTGCCAACCATATAGCAATGGGTCATATGTTATTGCAAATACGACCGGGGGCTGGGGCTAAGCCCCAGCCCGGTCCCGCGCAAACCATACACAATAACAATTTTAAATATATTCAAAACCATTTATATAATAAGATTCATATGGTGGCACACCGGTTGGTGGCCCTTGCCAAGTGTCTTCCCCTGCCCGGAGGTCGCGGGGTTGAGTCCTGCCGGTTACAAAGATTTTAAGCCAATATACATGTGACACGTGGCAGCCATTGGTTGGGCCACGTGTCGCCATCCCGTTCACTGCAAACAAGCCATGTCACATGCAAACTGTTCAAATAACTACCTGCCATGTGTCGTATGACCGACCATGTGTCATACATCCTGCCACATCAGCGTCCGTACGGACTGTACAGACTGTACAGTCAACATCCCTTTTTTTTGCCTGTTTGTCATTTTGAATAGATCGTGATATCTCTCGCTCTCGATGTCTGTTTGAACCCAAATGATTTACATTGGGTTTGTAATGATGATGCCTACGCTCTCATTCGATTTGAAGTGATTCTGAGCACTTTGAATTTTTGAGCAAAATTTGATCCCCTGGATCACACCTCCCCATTGGAAAGCTTTTGGACCTCCAAAAGACTATTTTCAGTCTATCTGAAGATGAGGGTATAGCTCCCTCACCTTTCCAACCTCAATCCACTTGGATTTTATTGGATTTTTACCTTTAAGACCAACTCGAAGATACTCCACATTTCCTCGTTTTGAAGTTCGCATTCTCCTGTCAAGGATTGTGTCTTCATGCAGTTCTGTAAGATATTCTGGGGAAAAATCATCTATAGAAGGAATCTGAACATGCTCTCCTTGATCATCAATCAAAGGAGGCTCATACAATTTCAAATTATCAACATTAACAACTGCATACATTTGCATATAATGAGGCAAATCTAAACGAAAGGCATTGTTACCAATCTTGTCAATAATCTTGAAAGGACCATATCGAATTGGTTTAAATTTTTTACCTTCTCCTTTAAGCCTATCCTTACTAATGTAAAGCCAAACTTCATCTCCAACTTGGAAACTGTGATCAACACGATACTTGACATGTCTCATCTTGTACTTGGCTTGACTCTTTTCCAACTGCTCTTGCACCAATTGATGTATCAACTGAATTTGTTCAATGAACTTTTCTGCCCTATCAATGTCATATTGACCATCAATAGAAATATCCTTCCCAAAGATAAAATCTAAAGGAGATTTGGGAAAATAGCCAAAACATGCTTCAAATGGTGACGTTTGAGTTGAAGAGTGCTTAGCTCAATTGTAAGCATGCTGAATGTAGTGCAAATGCTCATCCCAAAGTTTAGGATGCTTGTTGCAATATCCATGAAGAAGATGCACCACTGTTCTATTTACCACTTCTGTCTGACCATAGGTTTGCGGATGAAAAGATGTGCTCTTTTTTAGTTTTGTGTCCATGAGTGCCCATAAACTCGACCAAAAACTTCCAACAAATTGAGAATCCTGATCAGAAATAATGGATTTAGGAAATCCAAAATGTACCCAAACATTTTGAAAAAACATTTGTGCCATTTGTTCAGCTATAACCTTCTTCTTACAAGTCATCAAAATACACATTTTGCTAAATCAATCAACCACATTATAAAGATAATCATGATTTCTTCTAGACATAGGTAGACCTCCTACAAAGTCCATAGAAATACTTTCCCAAGGACGAAAAGGAACCGGAAGTGGAGTATACAAACCCAACTTTCGATTACTAGGTTTGCTTGTAGCACATAATGAACATCCTCGAACATATCTTGAAACACTTTCATTCATTTTAGGCCAATAGTAGTACCTTTGCAAATTAGCCATTGTCTTGCCTACACCAAAATGACCAGCAATAAGAGAAGAATGGGCTTTTCTTATTATGTTGATTCTTTCACCCTGTGGAATACATAGCTTACCAAGATGATACAAAAGATTATCATGCACATGGTAATCCAATTCCTCAACATGGTTAGAATGACACAAAGTCTGATATACTTCTTTAAAATCAGTATCTAAAGCATATTGATCAACATAACTCCCATGCATGATAGGACTATGCTTAAGAATAACTGAAGCACTAATAATAGGCCTTGAAAGCATATCGACAACTTGTTTATAAATGCCCTTCTTATACCTGATGACCAAGTGGAACTGCTGTAGAAAACCCATCCATCTGAAGTGCCTAGCTTGTTGTATCTTTGTTTGTGATTGTAAGTATTGCAGTGGTTGATGATCTGTGTGGACAATGGTTTCTTTCCCCAACAAATAATGTTTCCATTTTTTCACACTTTGCACTAATTGATACAACTCCTTATCATAAGTAGGATAGTTAATCACGACACCATTAAAAGTTTCAGAATGAAAACAAATGGGCTTACCATGTTGTAGCAAGACTGCTCCCATTGTATAATTGCTTGCATCTGTTTGAATTTCAAAAGGTTGTCTTAAATTTGGAAGTGCAAGAACTGTTGCTGAACTGATCTTCTCTTTCAAAGTATCAAAATCCTTCTGTTGCTTGCCTCCCCATTTAAAAACTTGCTTGACACTTGTCACTACATGTAATGGAGATGCAATGGAAGAAAAATTAGCAATAAACTTTCTCCAATATTGGGCTGCTCCCAAAAAACTTCTTACCTCTGTCACATTGTTGGGCTTGGGCCATTCCAATATGACTTTGACCTTGGAGGGATCAATTTTTAATTCACCTCCAC
>ML807768.1:164109-223446 GCA_009831015.1 Picea engelmannii
ATTATTCATTAACACACCTTGTATGGTTGTTTATATTTTAATTCACGTATTAATTAGCATGGTGTTAGTATTTCTTTTATTCTTGATCTTACTCAATCTAACTTCTACTATGATATCTATGATCCCTTACTCATAATATCCTTTCCATTTTTGCTAGTAGTAGTTGTGTAGCTTTGTAGATTGGGAACTCAACATACTTAATGTGATATCACTATCTAAGGCATGCATATAATTCTTTTAAAGTAGTTAGGGTAATTTAAATATAATTACATGGTTGAGATCCAACCCCTTTAATGATGACCCTTTTTCCAACAATCACCTAATGAATGGATCAAACTTGATTAGGTAATGTGAATAATAACCTTAGATCAAGTCCTTGTTTACTCGAATTTTAAGGGATATATCATATTCACACATGTTGATTATTTAGGACTCGTCATTTAGGACAACTTTGTCATTTAGATATAGAAGCAACGTATGATTGCTTTTTAAAGGATGAGTAGTGCACTTACTTTAATTGGTGTGTACCGTGCAGGAAAGCATGTCGTTTGTTGAGTTATGTTTAGTTCACCCTTGACAACGTTTAGATCCTTGGTAACCTTACAATAGTTTAACTTCACGCTTAGACCTCTTACTTAACCTTAGGGCTTCTTGGATGTCATCGAGTCTTTTTGATTGCGCATCAGTGAGATTTGTATTCTTTCATATTGACGACCCGTTTCTTAGGGGCATAAGCGTATTCTTCCTATTAGTTACGTTGGCACTTAGCACATCGGATTTATCGGGAGACCCTTGTAAAGATAGGTTATGCTGCACCAAGGTCATCAACACGTCTATCGCTTGGGCACGACATGATTTATGATGAAGGAATCATGGCGCGCCCTATTGGATAGATGCGAACGAGAACTTGGATGGAGCGATGCATTCTATGTGAGTGTTGTCAAGCATTTCCAGTTGGTTATGGTGCTGGGTGGAACGCATTCAAGTGTTGGGTTCATGCACCTAGAGGCCCTAGTCCTTGTTTTCTAGGTTGTTGTGTCGGGACGGGGATGTTGTCCCTTAGCTTTTAGGCGTGGTCATGTTGTGTCGGGCGGGTAGTCGTTCCTCCTTGTTTTTCTACGCATGTTTCGCCCCGTCGCCCTTATGCCTGTGTGTGAAGTCTTAATTGTTTTTGCATGTTCTACGAGCATGGTGCTCACTGTTAGCTATTTTGTCTAGCTGTAGTCGTCGTTGTTCTCCTGTTTCAAAAAAAAAGTTGCACTTCTGCCTTGCTGGTAGTCGTAACGATTGGGACCATTACACATGGTATCAAAGCCAGGTTCAACCCTGCAACTGTGGATCACCATGCTTTCCACTGTGGTAAACCCTTGAGTCTTAACTTAATGTTATTTAAAAATTTATCTTACCCTTGCGATAAGCACGGTTAGATGACACCATGGAGATTCATGGCATGGTATCGTGGATTGAAGTGCGACGCCCCCTGAAGTTTTGTGCCCTCGGATTCTGGACCCAAGGGGGAAGAAAAATTCCTTGGGCTAGGATTCACTTGTAGCAAGGGATGATGGTGGTCTAATAAGGTCCTTCCAGGTAATGTCAAAGGAATTGACTCACCATCAGTACTAAGACGAGTTCGGGGCACCTGTACCCGTGAGGGTCCACAACGCGCCCTAGCTAGTACCATTATCATCCACCGAGAACTCGAGAGAGTTGAGTTCTTGAGTCCACGAGTGTCGCAGATGGTTGTTCCATAAACACACGATTGTACAGAAGGGCGATGTGCTTCACACACCGCATTTACGATCTCCAGCATGAAGGTCTGCATGGTGGTCTTTCAACTGAAGAGGAGCACTCTTCTATGGAAGAATATGCTCCTGCCACTTTGAACATGGACATCGACAATGTGTCATGGGAACTGATCATTGACTGGTTCCAAAGAGGTATCTTCTGAGGAATTCGTTGAGCATAAGCTCCATGATTTCAATGCCTTGAGACAAGGCAACTGCACGGGGCCCGAGTACGAGGCCCTTTCTAGAGCTGCTTCGGTATGCTCCGCACACAATTTTACCTATAAAATTACAGTCAATTAGTTTGTGTTGACCTTAGGTTAGAATCCAACTTCTACTTTGGTTACCAGGTGATGCAGCTCTCCCGAACCTTGGGCCAGAGTTTGCTCACAGGATCATTCAATTTCCCTCTTGAACCGAAGCGATTCTTTTGATTCCTTGCTGGAATCTCAATCAAATCAATCCATAGGTCCTTCTCCTTCTGCCAGGACCTCTGTACACATCTGTGGCTTTTTCCCCGATAGGAAAATTTAGGTTTTGAAACTCTCAGTGTCCCGATGTTAAGAGTCCTTGACTCTTCCACCTCCCGATCACTGAAATGATGAATTTATGAAACGGCTTTAGCTTCAGTTAGCCCTCTGGGCTAAACCTTGGTCCATGCAACCACTTGCCATATGACTACGGTCCTTTCCTTCGGGTTTCGTCGATGCAAGAACCCGAACTCCTATCTTCTAGAATCCCGAAAAGCCAATATGTGAAATGCAAAAATTCCTGTGCCCCTGACTTTCTATCTCCCTTCGTGATTTCGGGCTTTCCGTTGCCGAAATGCTCGATCCTCTGCTCAACAAGATCCCTGAAATACCAAAATCTGGTATCCCAAAATACAACTCTCTGGTTCTTCGCCTTTCACGATTTTAGATTTGAAACCCCCGAAAACCTTTGAACCCTTGTCTTTGAAACTCTTGAAGTTTCGAATCCCAATACGCCAAAATGATGCTCCCGCAAATCCTTTTGGTCTTTCATGTTTCGGGTTCTCCCATTGCAAGGTCTCCTCTACCCCTACTCTCCCGCACTTCCAGTATCTGAAATGTTGAAGTGATGAAGTGGCCCATTTTTACTTCTGGCCTAGATCAACGGCTATGATCCACTCCTCGAATCAATGGCCCTGATCATTTCAAAGTTTTCCTCCACAAGAGCCCAAATCTCTCATTCTCGGATTTTCAAAATCCAGATATCCGGTATGCCGAAATGCTCCCTGGTAATACTCTTTCTCCTGCTTTCGGGAATTCATGTTTCGAAAATTCACGAATCCAATTACATAAAACCTTCACTGACTTCTGGTACTCCCAATACCCAAAGTACCGAAGTACCCGCTATGTTGCCACATGTCCTCTCCACTTTGTCAGAGTTTTGGGGTTTCATGTTTCGGAGTTTCGCGACCCCTGTGACACAATTCCTCTTGTCTCTCGAATCCCCGGTATCCAAAATCCCAGTGGACTCCCCGTTCTCCTCCACGTGTCCTCCATAAATGGATGGTCCAGATCGTTTCGGGACTTCTCCAGTTGCGAAGCCAAAGAATCCCTTCTCTGCCTCTCGATGTCTGAATCCCTGAAATGGGTGATCTCACGACACGTGTCCTCTTCTAAACGGACGGCTCAGATCTCTTCTCTATTTCAGGACTTTCGCTATGGAGTGCCCCGATCTCTCATCATCGAGATATCCGAAATCCCGAACTCTGAAATCCTGATACCTTGACTACTTCGAGACTTCTTCGGTTCTCTACTCTGTACGTGAGGGTTAAACCTCATGCAGCTTTCGACCAATCTGATGGCTATTGGCGATCTCAACAAGATCTAATGGCTCACGATCTCTCCTGCTGTGCGTGCCTCTTGCTGCTTCCTGGACGTGGAAATCCAACGGTCTAGATCTCTTTCTTGGCCTGATCCAATGGCAGTTATGCTCTCCCCTTGATCTTGCACTTTCTTCCTGAACCTTGGAATATTTTCCAATTGTCCAAAGGCCTTAACCTTTGCTTCTCCTCTGTGAGCTCTACGACATTTTAGTCTCACTTGCATATTCAAAGACACTTTCTCTCTTGATATTTCTCAAACTCAAACCTTCCAAAGGTTCTTCTCTTTGGCCTCTGCAACTTCTCATGACCTCTGTGCATAAAATCACTCTCCCTCCTGAGCTTGGCCTTCTTTGAAACCTTAAAAGGTTTCCACAACTCTTGCACACCTTGTAGAGTCTCTGCATGCTAAAGTATTGTCTCTTCTGAGCTTATCCTCTACTCATATCTCTAAGGGAACTTCACCCTTTTCCTTCCTTCTCCTTCAGATGGAGAATCTAATGCCCTCCTGGCACTCTCTTTCTCAATCAACTTCTTGCTGAGTCTATAGGTTGTTCAACGACCCTATGAAGATCCTTCTCCTTGGACTCTTCTATAATTTCTAGAACTCAAAGAGTTCTTCCTATGCACTCTAGAACTTACTCAATGCCCTCCTGGTAGAGTTCTTGTAGAATCCCACAGTGATTATGTCTTCCTATGAACTCACAGCAGAGTTACTTCTCAATGAAACCAGTGCATATGCTTAATGCCCTCCTGGCAGAGCTCTACAGAACTCCTTAGATATTCTGTCTTCAACTGTGCCCTCCTCTGCATAGCCTTATCTCCAAGTTATTCAACAACCTTGAGATCTTCTCCTGAGTTAATGACTCCAGATGGTGCGCCCTCCTGGCATGTCTTTGTCCAAATTCCACAGAATTGGAAGTGCTCTCTAAGCACTGGCTATCAAAACCCGCAGTGTTCTATCACACCCTCCTGGTATGAAGCCTCAAAGATCTCCAACCCTAAAATCAAAGAAGTCTACATATAGAAGAACCTATATGTTCTTGCAAATGCATTCCTAACATACATCTACAACATATAAAGAACACTCATAGACATTCATTCAACACATAAGCACACACATAATCATACAAAAAATTGTCTCTTTGTATTAACATGAAAATGCCTCTTTACAAAGGTGTTCTTAAGCTCAGACTTTTGACAGAGTCTCAGATCCTTCTCTATCTCTCGGCTACTCTCTTATCGGCTTACTAACTCAAAATACATCAAAAGATCTTTTACATGAGGGGGCTCTTCGAGCTCTTCCCTCCAATCCACCTACCCTATTCAATTTACAATGAATGGGTTGTCTAATTCGAATCGGAGCTAGATCTCAGGTTTACAAACCATTAAAGGCCTTCTATTCTAATGCCTGCACAAAGGCACGACTTCATGGATCAATGGCCTTACAACATTAATTACATTCAAATTCAAATTTGAAATGAGGGTTGCGCCTTTCCTCCTTTATCAATTGTGTGCGGTGATGTGCCTAGCTTGGCTGGCATGTGATGACATGGAGTGATGCTCCTGCATCATACTCCTCTACTACAAAATTCATGAGCTCCTGCTCATGATCTCTCCACCCTAGTTGTTGAAATCCTCCTGGATCCCAAACAAATTTATGGAGTTGTCTCTCTACTCCATCTCTTTTCCGCTTTTGCTTCTGCTGCTCTGCTACTGCTTCTTTCCTTCTGCTTAACTTCCCCTTGCTGGTAGTCTCTGCTAATCTCAACATCAACCTTTTGATGCCTTCTATCATCTCGTCCAGCTACTCCAATGGCTGGCCCTATCCTTGCAGTCTCCTCTGTTGCAATTTTTCTTTGCAAATGAGCAGATCACAATGATCTCCCATGTCATCTCCTTTATCTCCTATGGCCTCAACTTGCCATCCTGCTGCAGATTCGCATTCTGAAATCTCTTCTTGACTGATCTGCTACTCAACCATCATCTTTTGTGATAGTTTTTCTACTGCCACATCTCCTTGTGTTGTCTCAAGTCCAACCTCTTCCAACTGATACTTAGGCTGGTATTCTCCTTCATCTGTTCCCAACCTCACTTATTGGATGTGCATGCCCTGCACTATCACCCTTCTCTCCAGGGCTTCAATTTGTTCATACATATAAACAAAGCTCATGATGTCTACCTCTTCTTCTTCCTCTTCTGCAAGCTCCAATGTTGCAGTCTTTTCAGCTTCCTGGTTGAAAATATTGAGCCACTCCTCAGAATGCTCATCTTCTTCTCCTACCTGGGAAGTCTCTAATGTCTAATCCAGTTCTTCTACAATAGTCTCAATTGGTTGTCCTTATTCTACTGTTGCTATATCATCTACAACACAGATCCTCACCTCAACTGGGCTGTGTGGCAGGAATATCTGAATTCCTCCAACCATTAGAAGATTTATCTGATCCTCCTCTTGGATGGTGCAAGTTTTTAACTTGTCATCATATTCATTCACATGGTTTTCATAACCACATAAATATTCACTTACCAGCATCCCTTGCTAATATGAAATCACCTCCGAGTTCATGAGACTTTCAGATAGCCTCATTTCTGTTCCCATGCCCACCTGGCAAATTGGGATTTTCCTACTGCCCTCCTAGAAGTCTATGAGATCCCGCAGTAATCTCATCTCTTTTCCCTCCTCGAAATGTGAAATTCCCTGGCTGTCCTCATGACATTCTGTGAGATCCCACAATAATCTCAACTCTTTTCCCTCCTGGCAATTGGGAATTTATGTTCTTACCTCTTGGAAGTCTCTGAGATCCTCAACTGATCCCATTTTATCCTCAGTACCACTGAGATTTATCCCAGTCTCTAGTTCACATACCTGAACCACTTCCTTTGGTCCGTTGAGGTTTTCAACATGCCTCAACCATCCTCTTAACAACCTCTATTGTCTTTTAGCCATTGACTCCTTGACTGTCCATTTTTCTTTCGTCCTCATGGGCCATTCATATACCCATCGTGACTTAGCATTTTGTTGCACCCGCGGTTCAATCTCTTCCATTCTTTCCTTGATCTCGACAAGCTTTCTATCTCTTGCAACGATTTCCTATTGCCGGCGCTTCTTCCTTCCACCACGCTTATGACCTTCAGTATCCATCCCGCTCACTATCTATCTGCCCTCCCGACAGATCTGTTGTCACTCTACAACCCTAAGTGTTTCCATCTTTTCCTATAGTCTTCCTGACTGTCTTCCTTTGCTTCACACCTGGCAACAATATCCACAGAGTTTCCAGTACTCTGTCTTCCTTTGCCTTCTCTCTACTTGAAATATACAAACAGAGATTCAAGCTTTGATACCAAAATTTGATGCATCTCTCTCGACCCTTGTGATAGAGTCTGCTCATAGGATCATTCAATTTCCCTCTTGAGCCGAAGCAGCTCTTTTGATTCCCTACTGGAATCTCAATCAAATCAATCCACTGGTCCTTCTCCTTCTGCCATGACCTCTGTACATGTCTGTGACATTTTCCTCAACGGGAAAATTCAGGTTTTGGAACTCTTAGTTTCTCGATGTCAAGAGTCCTTGACTCTTCCACCTCTCGATCACTAAAATGCTAAATTTCTGAAATGACTTTAGCTTCAGTTAGCCCTCTGAGATAAACCCTGGTCCATGCAACCACTTGCCATATGACCGCAATCCTTTCCTTCGGGTTTCGTCGATGCAAGCGCCCGACCTCCTGTCTTCTGGACTCCTGAAAAGTCGATATGCAAAATGCCAAAATGCTTGTGCCCTCGACTTCCTATCTCCCTTCATGATTTTGGGCTTTCTGTTTCCGAAATGATCGATCCTCTGCTCAACAGGATCCCCGAAATACCAAAATCCGGTATCCCTAAATACATCTCTCCGGTTCTTCTTTGGAACTTCTGAAGTTCTGAATCTCAGTACTCTGAAGTGACGCCTCTCACAAATCCTTTCATACTTTCGTGTTTCGAGTTCTCTCGTTGCAAGGTCTCCTCTGGCCCTGCTCTCCCGTACTTCTGGTATCCGAAATGTCGAAGTGACAAAGTGGCCCATTTTTACTCCTAGCCTAGATCAACGGCTACTATCCAATCCTCGAATCAATGACCCTGATCATTTTGGATTTTTCCTCCACAATATCTTGGATCTCTCGTTCTCGGATTTTCGAAATACCGATATCCGGTATGTCGAAATGCTCCTGGAAATACTCCTTCTCCTTCTTTCGATAATTTGCATTTGAGAACTTCGTGAATCCCATTGCATGAAACCGTCGTTGACCTTTGGTACTCCCAGTACCCAAAGTACCGAAGTTCCCGCTATGCTACCATGTGTCCTCTCCACTTTGTCAGAGTTTCGAGGTTCCGTGTTTTAGAGTTTCACGACCCTTGTGACACAATTCCTCTTGTCTCTCGAATCCCCGCCATCCAAAATCTCGGTGGATTCCCTGAGCTCCTCCATGTGTCCTCCAAAAATGGACAGTCTAGATCATTTCAGGACTTCACCAGTTGTGAAGCTAAAGACTCCCTTCTTTTCTTCCCGGTGTCCTAATCCCCGAAATGGGTGATCTTGTGACACGTGTCCTCCTCTAAAGAAATGTCTTAGATCTCTTCTCTATTTCAAGACTTTCGCTATGGATTGCCCCGATCTCTCTTCATCGAGATCTCTGAAATCCCAAACTCTGAAATCTCGATACCTTGACTACTTCAGGACTTCTTCGATTCTCTTCTCTGTACGTGAGCATTAAACCTCGTGCAGCTTCCGACCAATCCGACAGTTGTCGGCGATCTCAACAAGATCTGATGGCTCACGATCTCTCCTGTTGTGCGTGCCTCCTGCTGCTTCCTGGACATGGAAATCCAATGAATGAGATCTCTTTCTCAGCCTGATCCGATGACAACTATGCTCTCCCCTTGAGCTTGCACTTTCTTCCTAAACCTTGGAATATTTTCCAATTGTCCAAAGGCCTCTACCTTTGCTTCTCCTCTGTGATATCTATGGCATTTTAGTCTTGCTTGCGTATTCAAAGATGCTTTCTCTCCCAAGCTTTCTTGAACTCAGACCTTCCAAAGGTTCTTCTCTTTGGCCTCTGTGACCTCTCACGGCCTCTGTGCATAAAAGCACTCTCCCTCCTAAGCTTGGGCTTCTCTGAAACCTTAAAAGGTTTCCATGACTCTAGCACACCTTTTTTACATGTCAAAATTACTCACTTCAATAGTGTCGCAAGTGTCACATTTTTCTCACAAGTGTCGCAAGTGTCAGGGAAGCATACTTCCATGATGCCTATGCCATGCCTATAATGACACAAGGAGGACACTTGGCACATGTCAAATACTTGATTTGGAAGAGGAGGAATGGTCAACTGGGCTCATGGACCTCTTGCCATCTGAAAGAACTAAAAACTGACTTTTTTAGAGGAGAGTGCCCCCTATACCTCCTTTAGGAGCGCTGGTGCCCTCCTTGCACTGCCTGGGAACACTATAGTGCTTTGAAATCCCCTCTAAGGGAGAGCTGATGAGTTTAAGAGCACTGGCACACCCCTAAAGCCTAATGGGGAGCGTTATAGCACCCTGATGCCCCTTTTGAGGGAGCGCTGCCTATTCTGGGCAGCAGTTGATTTGTTGATAAGAATGGGGGAAATATATCTTCTATCCCTGGAGGCATTTGGATTCAAATCCCTAGTCAGACGATGATCTTAGGGGATATCCTTAACTGCAGGAGGAAAATCCAAGGCTATATAAGCAGGGTTTCTTATGGTGAAAGTAGAGAAGGATTGGAAGCAAGAAACCTATGATCTCATAGGAAAGACACAACAGAGTAAATACCAATTGGTGAATCCATCATCATTCTGATCGTGGATATTTTGAGCAAGGGTTAGACAAGGAGGACTGGGCAGAACTGTCGCATTCCATCTACGGCTGTAAGTAACATTCTTGTCCTCATCAATATGACATGCTTGGCCTGTTTCTTTCTAGTTTGTGCTTAATCTCACATGAACTTGTCTCTAATAGATAGGTCTATTTCAGACTAACATTAGTAGAGTAGGAAGTGGTCGTACTTTGTTTGTCTATAGGATTCATCGAGGAGCGAAAGATTGGAGCTCAACTCGAGTCGTGCAGGGACAAACGTCGATTAAAGGTACTTCTCTTCTCCTTCCTCCTCACACACTAGTCCACCTAGATCTAAAAGGAAGTCAGGGACCACGATAAGCATTTTCTGTCTTGAGAGTTAAGAGTCTAGTCCTCAAGAGGAGATCTACCTGTCCGCAGGGAGATTTTCCTTCAACAGAAACATGTCTCTAGCCTTTGATGATCTTTCTGGAGTTAAGCCACTACATTTCAAGCTGGGGGCATACCGAGCTTAGTCTTTGTTCTTTCCCATGCTCGTAAATACATGAGATTACATCTAGGTAAACTTTTATCTCTTTTTCGGACCTGTATGGATACACGAAAAAGGAACTCCCTGGAGTCTACTTTAAGCTCTTTTCAGACTCTCTAAACATGAAAAGATTGCTGAGTGATCTTGATTCCTTTCCCACTCATTAAAAGGTTTGAAAGGGCATCTTTCGAGTGATAATTTATCTCTTTTTCGGCCTCGCGAGACTAACATTACGAAAAAGGACAACATTGGAGTCATCTTTAGGATCTTTTCAGACTCTCTAAACATGAAAAGCTTGCCGAGCGACCTTGTTCTTTTCACGCTCATTAAATTATTTGAATAAAATGTTTTTTGAGTGATAGTTTATCTCTTTTTTGGTCTCATTAGACTACTTTACGAAAAAGGAACTGAGAGAGTTCTCTTTTACCTGTTTTTCCATACTCTATAATCATGAAAAACCTTCGAGTTTTCTGTTTTTGGACTTATTAAAACAAACATCGGTAGGCCCATATGGGATCAAACCCTTACTTCTTCCAGTTCGTTAAACAAAGGAAGAGGAAATTACCGAAGGTGAGTTATATCAAGCATGTGTTACCCTCCTTGAGGTCGTTAGATTAAAAAGAGGTACTTGTCTATCTAGATGGGGGAAAAAATTAAAAGAAGCAAGCCAAGCAGTTTTTTGAGAACATTATCAGTAACTCTTAGAGTCACCCTTGAACACGGCACTCTTTCTTTGCGCACATATTACTCTGCTGAACCTCTGCACTAAGCCAATCCTTTGAGTTTCTTTTACTCCTTTGGGTCACTTGACGAAAGTCATAGTATCCACTGAATCATCAAGTTTTGGTCCCTGTCATGTTTCTGATGTCGTGCCTCACTGTTCAAGGGAAGTATCCACCTCGAGAGTCAGCCATCACAAACATCTTGTCTCAATACCCATGTCAGTCCATGTTCATTTGATCTACCAATTACATCTCTGTGTCCGTTTCATGTCGTTGATGGGGGATACATCAAGGCCCTCCTTCGACGAGTCTATTCTTGTCGACTTCAACACATTATCTAGGAACTAGACTTGGAAACCAGTTAGTACTTTGGGACCTGCATGCCTCAATGGAAGGCCTCCTCACATTTGACAGTGGGTTTACATAATTGACCTATAATCGGATGATTCCATGGATGTTCGACTTCATCTCATCCATTCACATTCGTTGGAATGTACTGGAGTACCTTGGGAATCATTGACATCAATGGTGATCTCCCTCGCGCTTGTTAACGATTTATATCATTGATCAGTAATCAAGTGGTTTCTGCCATGTTCGACACCAGGACATCTATTTCACATGGTTAGATTCATACTACATCAGGATCAGTAAGAAGACCCTGGGTTGAGTGATCACTCTGATATGTACTTTGCCTAGGTTGCGATGGAATTTCTCTTAAACAAATGACACATATACTGTTACATAGATCCACTTTGTATTGGTCGTGGCTATGTCTTGTCATCTAGTAGATCCACTATGTATTCTTCGTGGCTAAGATCAGTTCAGGTCATGGGCATATAGATCCACAGTGTATTTTCAGTGGCTATACCTTTTTATCAATACAATTATGGATCCACAGTGTATTTTATGGCGGCCATATCTTGCAAGTCTCTATCACTCAAGCATAGGTATGCCTCCCTTGGGTTTGAAACATGTCCTAATGTTTGTTGGATGTTTGTGTGCAGTTTCTGTCAGGTTCTCTGCGTCTATACCCTTGTTTGAAAGTCTACAAATCATTTCAGTTATCAGTTCTCATATTCTAACTTCATACTTTAGGGGGCAATCTGTTACACGTCAAAATTACTCACTTCGATAGTGTCACAAGTGTCATCATTACAAGTGTCGCAACTGTCGCATTTTGCTCACAAGTGTCACAAGTGTCAGGGAAGCATACTGCCATGATGCCTATGTCATGCCTATAATGACACAAGGAGGACACTTGACACATGTAAAATACTTGATTTGGAAGAGGAGGAATGGTCAACTGGGCTCATGGACCTCTTGCCATTTGAAAGAACCAAAAACTGACTTTTTTAGAGGAGAGTACCCCCCTATAACTCCTTTAGGAGCGTTGGTGCCCTCCTTACACTGCCTATAGTGCTTTGACAACCCCTATAAGGGAGAGCTCATGATTTTAAGAGTGCTGGAGCCCCCCTAAATCTTACTGGGGAGTGTTATAGTGCCCTGATGCCCCTTTTGAGGGAGCATTGGCTATTCTGGGCAGCAGTTGGTCTGTTGAGGAGAATGGGGGAAAGATATCTTCTATCCCCAGAGGCAGTTGGATTTAAATCCCTAGTCAAACCATGATCTTAGATGAGATCCTTAACTACAGGAGGAAAATCCTCAACTCACCCCAAAGATATCTCAAGTGGTTGGGCCTCTCCAAGGCTATATAAGAAGGGTTTCTTATGGTGAAAGGAGAGAAGGATTGGAAGCAAGAAAAATATGATCTCATAGGAAAGACACAACAGAGTAAAGAAAAATCGTCGAAGCCATCATCATTCTGATCGTGGATCTTTCGAGCAAGGGTTAGACAAGGAGGACTGGGCAGAACTGTCGCATTCCATCTATGGCTGTAAGTAACGTTCTTGTCGTTATCAATATGACATGCTTTGCCTATTTCTTTCTAGTTTGTGCTTAATCTCACCTAAACTTGTCTCTAATAGATAGGTCTATTTTGGACTAACATCAGTAGAGTAAGAAGTGGTCGTACTTTGTTTGTCTACAGAAGCAAAAGATACTTCTATTGGAGCTCAACTCGAGTCATGCAGGGACAAACGTCAATTAAAGGTACTTCTCTTCTCCTTCCTCCTCATACACTAGTCCACCTAGATCTAAAAGGAAGTCAGTGACCATGATAAGCATTTTCTATCTTGAGAGTTAAGAGTCTAGCCCTCAAGAGGAGATTTACCTGTCCGTAGGGATATTTTCCTTCAACAGAAACATGTCTCCATACTTTGATGATCTTTCTGGAGTTAAGCCACTAGATTTCAAGATGGGGGCATACCGAGCTTAGTCTTTGTTCTTTCTTGTGCTCGTAAATACATGAGAATGCATCTAGGTAAACTTTTATCTCTTTTTCGGACCTGTATGGATACACGAAAAATGAACTCCCTGGAGTCTACTTTAAGCTCTTTTCAGACTCTCTAAACATGAAAAGATTGCCAAGTGATATTGCTTCCTTTCCCACTCATTAAAAGGTTTGAAAGGGCATCTTTCAAGTGATAATTTATCTCTTTTTCGTCCTTGCGAGACTACCATTACAAAAAAGGACAGCATTGGAGTCATCTTTAAGATCTTTTCAGACTCTCTAAACATAAAAAGCTTGCTGAGCGACCTTGTTCTCTTCACGCTCGTTAAAGTATTTGAAGAAAATGTCTGTTGAGAAATAGTTTATCTCTTTTTCGGTCTCATTAGACTACATTACGAAAAAGGAACTGAGAGAGTTCTCTTTTATGTGTTTTTCTAGACTCTATAATCATGAAAAAACTTTGATTTTTCTGTCTTTGGACTCGTTAAAACAAACATCGACAGGCCCATACGGGATCGAACCCTTACTTCTTCTAGTTCGTTAAACAAAGGAAGAGGAACTTATCGAAGGTGAGTTATATCGAGCATGTGTTACCCTCCTCGAGCTCATTAAATTAAAAAGAGGTACTCGTCTATCTGGATGGGGGAAAAAATTGAAAGAAGCAAGCCAAACAACTTTTTGAGAACATTGTCAGTAACTCTTAGAGTCACCCTTGAACACGACACTCTATCTTTGTGCACATATTAATCCGCTGAACCTTTGCACTGAGCCAATCCTTTGAGTTTCTTTTACTCCTTTGGGTCACCTGACGAAAGTCACATTATCCACTGCATCATCAAGTTTTGTTCGCTGTCATGTTTCTGATGTCGTGCCTCAGTGCTCAAGGGAAGTATCCACCTCAAGAGTTAGCCATCACAAATATCTTGTCTCAATACCCGTGTCAATCCATGTTCATTTGATCTATCAATTACATCTCTATGTCCGTTTCATGTCGTTGATGGGGGATACATCAAGGCCCTCCTTCGACGAGTCTATTCCTGTCGAATTCAATACATTATCCAGGAACTAGACTTGGAAACTAGTTAGTACTTTGGGACCTGCATGCCTCAATGGAAGGCCTAATCACATTTGAAAGTGGGTTTACATCATTGACCTCTGATCAGATGATTCGATGGATGTTCGACTTCATCTCATCCATTCACATTCGTTGGAATGTACCAGAGTACCTTGGGAATCATTGACATAAATGGTGATCTCCCTCGTGTTGGTTAATGGTTTACATCATTGACCGGTAATCAAGTGGTTTCTACCATGTTCGACACCAGGACATCTATTTCACATGGTTAGATTCATACTACATTGGGATCGGTAAAAAGACCCTGGGTTGAGTGATCACTCTAATATGTACTTTTCCCAAGTTGCGATGGAATTTCTCTTGAACAAATGACACATATACTGTTACATAGATCCACTTTGTATTGGTCATGGCTATGTCTTGTCATCTCGTAGATCCACTGTGTATTCTTTGTGGCTACGATCAGTTCAGGTCATGGCCATATAGATCCATAGTGTATTTTCAGTTTCTATACCTTTTTATCAATACGATTATGGATTCGTAGTGTATTTTATGGGGGCCATATCTTGCAAGTCTCTATCACTCAAGCATAGGTATGCCTCCCTTGGGTTTGAAACATGTCCTAATGTTTGTTGGATGTTTGTGTGCAGTTTCTGTCAGGTTCTCTGCGTCTATACCCTTGTTTGAAAGTCTTCAAAGCATTTCAGTTATCAGTTCTCATCTTCTAACTTCATACTTTCGGGGGCAATCTGTTACATGTCAAAATTACTCACTTCGATAGTGTCACAAGTGTTTTCATTACAAGTGTCGCAAGTGTCGCATTTTGCTCACAAGTGTTCCAAGTGTCAGGGAAGCATACTGCTGTCATGCCTATAACGACACAAGGAGGACACTTGACACATGCCAAATACTTGATTTGGAAGAGGAGGAATGGTCAACTGGGCTCATGGACCTCTTGCCATCTGAAAGAACCAAAAACTGACTTTTTTAGAGGAGAGCGCCCCCCTATACCTCCTTTAGGAGTGCTGGCTCCATCTTTACACTGCCTGGGAGTGCTATAGTGCTTTGAAAGCCCCTCTAAGGGAGAACTGATGAGTTTAAGAGCACTGGAGCCCCCCTAAAGCCTACTGGGGAGCATTATAGCACCCTGATGCCCCTTTTGAGGGAGCGCTACCTATTCTGGACAACAGTTGGTCTGTTGAGGAGAATGGGGGAAAGATATATTCTATCCTTGGAGAGGCAGTTCGATTTGAATCCCTAGTCAGACCATGTTCTTAGGGGATATCCTTAACTATAGGAGGAAAATCCTCAACTCACCCCAAAGATATCTCAAGTGGTTGGGCCTCTCCAAGGCTATATAAGCAGGGTTTCTTATGGTGAAAGGAGAGAAGGATTGGAAGAAAGAAACCTATGATCTCATAGGAAATACACAATAGAGTAAATAACAATCGACGAAGCCATCATCATTCTGATTGTGGAACTTTCGAGAAAGGGTTAGACAAGGAGGATTGGGTAGAACTGTCACATTCCATCTACGACTGTAAGTAACGTTCTTGTCCTCATCAATATGACATGCTTGGCTTGTTTATTTATAGTTTATGCTTAATCTCACATGAACTTGTCTCTAATACATAGGTCTATTTCGGACTAACATCAGTAGAGTAGGAAGTCATCGTACTTTGTTTGTCTACAACATTCATTGAGGAGTGAAAGATTGGAGCTCAACTCGAGTCGTGCAGGGACAAACATCGATTAAAGGTACTTATCTTCTCCTTCCTCCTCACACACTAGTACACCTAGATCTAAAAGGAAGTCAGTGACCATGATAAGAATTTTCTATCTTGAGAGTTAAGAGTCTAGCCCTTAAGAGGAGATCTACCTATCCGTAGGGAGATTTTCCTTCAACAGAAACTGGCGACTCAATTGGGGAACGAATCAAAACTGTTGGTTTTGATTTTTACTCATAGACCTTGTATTACCCTTTGTTTTTTTTAGACCTTCTTCACCCCATATGTTTGATTTCATATGTTGATTGAATTTTTACCCCATCACATTCAGCTTGCTTGTCAAAATTTGACTGAAAATTTTGGGTTTTTGGACATTTTTTTGAGTTTTTTGAGCCTGGCGCCCCTATACCCATATTAGCAGAATTCCATTGCTCCCTTAAGGTGATGCACAGAGATTTATAATGCACTGGTGTCCCTTACACCAGAGCGCCAGCCCCTTTTTGCACAAAATCTTTTCAAAAATTGCATTTTTTGGAGGTCCAAACCCTGTTTTTCCACTTGCTGAGCTTCTTTGTGACTCAACGCTTCTTCCTATTGATCTTTGACATGCTTCCTCCTGAGAAGTAAAAACCTTGTTGTTCATATTTTATGCCCTTCTTCCTTATTTTTGAGTTTTTTCTATTGAGATCTTGAAATCAATCCCCTGCTTTCTTCTCTCCTATCCGACTCAGCGGGAACTCTAGTGAAGGACATTAGAAGTCTGTGACTCTTCTCATTTGGTTCTTTGAGGTCATATGATCCAATCTCTTTCTCATTCCTTTTTTATTTTTGGTTTTCTTTCTCTTGTTTGATTGCAAAAAAACATGTGTTGTTTGTGTGAAATCTGTTTGTGCTTGTCATAGGGTAGTTGGCAAGAGAATCATCATTCACATACAAATGAAAAAAGTACATCTTAGTAATTAATTTTCATACTAGAAGGCATTTTTGAAATGTTGTAGCATTATATTGGATCTGATTGAGGACAAAATTGATTGAGGGCATTTCTTATTAAGTGTTTGATAGTGAAAACGACTCTTTCTCTCTCCCTTAAATAGGCATTCGTTGAAAATAAACAATTGTTGATCATATTTCATGCATCTTTTTAAGAATTGAGTCATCATTCCATTAGTTTCACTTTCATACACCCTCTGAGTAAACAACAGCCACTAAAATCAACGCTTCACTAAAATTTATCAGACTTTTTACATCTTTGTTAGCAAACCTACATTAGTTTAAGGTGTAGGGCTTTGGAATAGGTTGAAAGGATAACTTTCCAAATCTATCAAACAAACTTAGTGTCTTGTGGTAGGGAGAGTGAAATCCAATTGTCGTATAGGCTTGCTGGGATCCCCCTCTCACACAGGGGTTACACACAAGGTCACATTCGAGTGAGTTACGAAGATTATCCCTCCATGGCCCAACTGTTTGTAGTGGTCAGATCGTATATTGGGGGTCACTGGAAGGTATACCCACGATTATGTGTGGGAGCCTTTCGGTTTGATTTCAGACTTGTTATCCTGCCCATACGTTCCAGATCGGACTGTCGACTGTACCCAGCTAGGGACTCACTATGAATTGGTGTCTTTAGTTGCCATAATCTTTAGGTACTTACACAAGGTGATGGTGAAGGGAAGTCTCACTGTACCTAGAACATACATTGGTCAAAATCACTCGGGCTCCTTGGAGGGTAAATCCACAATTACTGCGTGGAAGCTTGCACCAAGGTGAAAGTCCATTAAGCAGGTTGCCATTGTAACTCTTCCACCATATCCTAGCCCCTTCTTGACTTGATCACGCGACGTTGGATTTCATCACCAACTAGTACGATCATCGAGAGAAGTTTTGTTTGCTTGGTTGATTCCTAGATTTTATTAGTGTATGCTATTTATTTTTGTTAGTTGGCCCTAGATTTTCAGTGTGTTCTGTTATTCTCCATAATTGAGCTCGTAGACAATCAAGGTCTTCGCCAATCATGTAGGATGCAAGGGATGCCTCCGAAAGGCTACCAACCCTTACCTCCTAACCCTCCAGAAGACAGCTACCGTAGAGAGGTAGACAATCAATCCGACGCTGGAAGTGCTATTGCTCCTCCGTTAGATAACCCAGAAGACGCTTTGGTTATGGTTGAAAATCCCACTATATCTGTGTCGGTAACCCCTCTCAAACCACTTTTAGTTCATTTAGACTCCCTTGAGAACATCATAGACGAAGAGGTCCCACAATTACTGGAGAGGATTTTTACCGAAACATATATGGCATCCACAGAACCAATCTTTGGTGATGAATATAGGACTCCTGTTCGTCCTAGCACTGTAGTAAATACCAATCCCACACCTGCTCGTTCTGTATGGAGGAGTTCATCGGGACGCGATCTCTATGAACATTTTGAATCCTTTCGACAACTATTTCATCCTCATGACCCTCCTAGTGAAACAGGACCATCCGGTCAAACCATGAATCACCCAATCGATTAGGTTGTTAACCCTACTGTTACACCAGAAAAAGTCCATCCTATTGCTGGACTCATCACCTCTACTCATCTCCAAAGCAATTCATTCTCTACCCCCGTTTCTACAAGCTTTTACTCTACAGCTCCACATGTTCCACAATATCCTGCTGGGACATCTTCTCACCCGAGAATGCAAACCCCTGCTAGCCAAACACAACCGGCTGGAGGGAAACCACCATCCAATGAACCTTCTCCTCCTGGAGGACTACCTTTCCATTACAAGCCTACACCTCCCAAGGGACAACCACCTTTTCATGCTCCTCCTGGAGGGCAACCTCCATTTTCCAGTCATACCCCAGTCATAAATCCACCACTGGGAGGGGGGAAACCCTCGTTTGCTGGAAACCCTTCACAATCCTGGGGAGGATATTCAAGAGGCACTTTTACTCAACCCCACGTTGGAGGGCACTCATATAATAACCCACTAGGAGGAGTATCCAATCCTGTTCCTTCCATAACATCTTACGCGCAATCTTATCCGGGCGGCATCCCAAACACCACCTGGAGTACTCCGGGACCACAGTCTTATCCTCCTCATGGGTCGAATGTGTATCCACCTCCGAGATATACTCCTTACCATTCTCAAGGGAAAAATGTTTATCCTCCTCATGGGAAAATAAATCAGCCGACCTATAATGCTCAGAACCCACCGGGTTATGCCAATGTTTCTCATTCATCATCAAATCCTTCTTATCCTGGCTAGCAACAACCGTATGTAGGAGGACCTACTGGTTACAACTATCCACCTAACCCAGTTTATGGTCCTACTCATGTTCCTATGCCACACTAGTATCATTCGCAAATTAACCGACAGCTACCTTTCCTTGCGACTCTGGATCTCCCAGACTTGTCTCGGTTAACCAATGATCCTATTTTTCATTCACCGGTTTGGCCAGTCATTCCAGCTAAACTTCCTTCTGATATTCTGAAATTTGACGGAAACCCTGGCGAAGATCCGAACAACGATGTGATGAATTTCTATTTGTGGTGTTCATCTAACTCCCTCATGGATGATTCTGTACGTTTGCATCTTTTCCAGCGAACACTTACCGGTTCGGAAGCAAAGTGGTATATTGAACTACCACATGCTTCTTTCCACGATTTCAATTCCCTTGCCATGTATTTCCTCACGCATTTTCAACTGCCTATTCGCTACGAGACGGGTACTGAACTCTTGACCTCCCTTCATCAAACTAACTCTGTGCATATCTTTGACCATATTCATGAGTGGAGGCGATGATGAAGGATGATCAAGGCAGTCATTCTTGACATGCTATTGGTAGAATGGTTTACTAAATCGATTTTACCCCCGATCGCTCGCGATGTCTCTATGGGTGGCGCGGTCATAGAAGAGCAAGCCATCGCTCAGGCTCAGTATCTAGATTTGGTTTATTCCCAATCTATTACTTTGTATGATTTTCTTCCGAATGTTGCTCTAGCTAATACCGATCCATCCAAACCATCATCCTCATCTCATGCGGATGGTGTTATCGGTTCCGTCAAAACTCAATCTAATTCCCAATCGCTCATGCTCTCCTCTACCTCCCCCCAAAATAATATCTCTGAGGTGAATTCAGTTCAATCTTCCCCTTCACAACAATTCATAGGTAAGAAGAAGACAAAGAATAAATCAAAAAATAACAATGAACAACCAAAAAATCAAGCTCAACCACCTGCTACCGAAAATCAAACACAACGGAAGTTTAAATTCCCATGTATCATTTGTGGTGATGATCACTACACTCGATACTGTCCACTTCACAATGAAGTGGCCAAAATTTTCCAAGGAAAGACACAACCCGCTATGCTTACTTAGCCTTTTCCACAACAACAATCAATGGTTGCTCAAACCCCCTCTCCTGGGGGAAGTTCTAGCGATCCTCATGATGAAGCCTCATCAAGTGAACATATTTATATGTTTAATGGGATCAATTTGACCACTCACTCTAAGGCATATGACACACCGGGTAACCCTGATAAAGGAAAAGACACTAACGGTACTGGTACTTTACCGGATCCATCATCGTACTCCGTTAGTCTTCCATCGATTAATCCTCCATATGGACCACTTCAGATTGAGAAACCCAAGTTAGAGTCTATCTTACGCCCTCCTAAGAGTACTATATGTAAAGCTACCTTTAATCCTAGTTCATGTGCTACCCAGAACTACAACATTGTTTAATATTTGGCTCAAGTACCGTGTGCTATGTCTACGTTAGAAGTTCTACAACACTGCCCCAGTCAACGCAGGATGCTCTTAGCCACTCTTGGTGCTGCTAATCCTGATTCATCGAACCATATCATGTTTAACCTGGATGATTATGTGTCTCAACTCTCCCACCAACTTGCTTTCCAAGTTGATGTTGTTGTTCACAACCAACAAATCCACCGAACTATTCTGGATGAGGGAGCCTCGACTTGTGTCATGTCTTTGGTGTGTTGTAAAGCTTTAAAATCACTAGCACTAAACAAATCCCCAATGATGTTACGTGCCTTCGATGGGAGAGGTTTTCATCCCCATGGGATTTTACAGTCCCTGCCCATCCAATTGAGTGGAAAAATTGTTACTATTGATGTCGGGGTGGTCGATTCTCCCCTCGATTACAACTTGTTACTTGGAAGAAGTTGGTTTTATGCTATGAATGTCGTTGCCTTGTCGGTCTTTCGATGTGTACAATTTCCTCATTAGGGCAAGATTGTCACTGTTGATCAGTTGGATTTCTATACACTCGATGCTCGTGCTCCTACTACCAACAATATTCCTTTCCTGGGAGACCACAAGATCATGTATGAAAGTGTTGGTGTTGGCTTACTGAAAGATTCTAGCCTCATGGGTACCTTCCCTACACCACTTCCACTGACTACACATCATATTTCCACCATCGATATGATTTCGACCACAGCTTATCAATCTTTAGAATCATCTAACCCTTGGATTGTACCTTGTCCGTTGGAATTCGATGCACTAGGTGACACCGTGCCACTTAGTATAGCCGATACATCATATGTTTCTATCCAATCCACTTCTCCCTCATCAGATGACCAACATCTATTGGCTCTTGACATTTCCTCGATGCAATCATGATTGAGTTCCGTGTCATCTGCGATTGACTACATTTCCCCAACTTTTCCTTTTCATGAATCTATTCTAGAAATGCTTCGCATTGACAAGTTACCTCGGGATAATAACCATCACCGATCCTCTTTTCTTCCCCCTCTTGAAGAAATTTGGGCAGATATATAGTCTATCTCCCCTCCTGATATTGATTTTCTATTGTCTCCCATGCTTTCAACTTCCGATGATCTGGATCCAGTAGTAGACATGGTGATTTCTTCAGTAGGATTATTGGAACCTGATCTCCTTACTCTTATCATGACCCTCAACATGTGTTCCTTCCCGAGTGATTATCTTCCATCCAGCGAAGATATCCTAGAAGCCATGACCGAGTTTTGTCCCTTGACATGGTATCCTTCCAGAGCATTATTCTCTTGGAAGCCATGATCAAGAAGCAGTCACGAGCATAGTTTCTCTTCTCTGTGGAAAGATCATTAAAAAATGAAATAGAGGCCATGAGCATAGTTCTTTTCCCGTGTCAAGCTCGTTAAAAAATGAAACAGTCACCTCTCTTGAACCTTCTTTTCATCCACCCTTCTCCTTTTTCTCATCTACCAGAGACATTGGTGATGACCTTAGAGCCGGTGAATGAATTGAAGCTTGGAGGGAATGTCTCCAACCTTTGATGATATTTATGGAGTTAAGCCACTAGCTTTCAAGCTGGGGCCATTCTTTCTCATGCTCGTAAATACATGAGAATGCATCCAGGTAAACTTTTATCTCTTTTTCGAACCTATATGGATACATGAAAAAGGAACTCCTTGGAGTCTACTTTAAGCTCTTTTCAGACTCTCTAAACATGAAAAGATTGCCGAGTGATCTTGTTTCCTTTCCCACTCGTTAAAAGGTTTGAAAGGGCGTCTTTCGAGTGATAATTTATCTCTTTTTCAGCCTCACGAGACTACCATTACGAAAAAGGACAACATTGGAGTCCTCTTTAAGATCTTTTCAGACTCTCTAAACATGAAAAGTTTTCCGAGCGACCTTGTTCTCTTCACACTCATTAAAGTATTTGAAGAAAACATCTGTTGAGTGATAGTTTATCTCTTTTTTAGTCTCATCAGACTACTTTACGAAAAAGGAACTGAGAGAGTTCTCTTTTACGTGTTTTTCTAGACTCTATAATCATGAAAAACCTTCAAGTTTTTTATCTTTGGACTTGTTAAAACAAACATCAACAAGCCCATACGGGATCGAACCCTTACTTCTTCCAGTTCGTTAAACAAAGGAAGAGGAACTTACCGAAGGTGAGTTATATTGAGCATGTGTTACCCTCCTCGAGCTCGTTAAATTAAAAAGAGGTACTCGTCTATCTGGATGGGGGAAAAAGCTGAAAGAAGCAAGCCAAGCAGTTTTTTGAGAACATTATCAGTAACTCTTAGAGTCACCCTTGAACATGGCACTTTGTCTTTGCGCACTTATTAATCCGCTGAACCTCTACACTAAGCCAATCCTTTGAGTTTCTTTTACTCCTTTGGGTCACCTGACGAAAGTCACAGTATCCACTGCATCATCAAGTTTTGGTCCCTGTCATGTTTATGATGTCGTGCCTCAGTGTTCAAGGGAAGTATCTGCCTTGAGAGTTAGCCATCACAAATATCTTGTCTCAATACCTGTGTCATTCCATGTTCATTTGATCTACCAATTACATCTCTGTGTCTATTTCGTGTCATTGATGGGGGATACATCAAGGCCCTCCTTCGACGAGTCTATTCCTGTCGACTTCAACACATTATCTAGGAACTAGACTTGGAAACCAGTTAGTACTTTGGGACTTGCGTGCCTCAATGGAATGCCTCCTCACATTCGACACTGGGTTTACATCATTGACCTCTCATCAGATGATTCCATGGATGTTCGACTTCAACTCATCCATTCACATATATTGGAATGTACTGGAGTACCTTGGGAATCATTGACATCAATGGTGATCTCCCTCGCGCTTGTTAACAGTTTACATCATTGACCGATAATCAAGTGGTTTCTACCATGTTCGACACCACGACATCTATTTCACATGGTTAGATTCATACTACATCGGGATTGGTAAGAAGACCCTGGGTTGAGTAGTCACTCTGATATGTACTTTTCCCAAGTTGCGATGGAATTTATCTTGAACAAATGACACATATACTGTTACATAGATCCACTTTGTATTGGTCGTGGCTATGTCTTGTCATCTTGTAGATCCACTGTGTATTCTTCGTGGCTACGATCAGTTCAGGTCATGGGCGTATATATCCATAGTGCATTTTCAGTGGCTATACCTTTTTATCAATACGATTATGGATCCGCAGTGTATTTTATGGCCGCCATATCTTGCAAGTCTCTATCACTCAAACATAGGTATTCCTGCCTTGGGTTTGAAACATGTCCTAATGTTTGTTGGATGTTTGTGTGCAGTTTCTGTCAGGTTCTCTGCGTCTATACCCTTGTTTGAAAGTCTACAAAGCATTTCAGTTATCAGTTCTCATCTTCTAACATCATACTTTGGGGGGCAATCTGTTACATGTCAAAATTACTGACTTTGATAGTGTCGCAAGTGTCGTCATTACAAGTGTCGTAAGGGTCACATTTTTCTCACAAGTGTCGCAAGTGTCAGGGAAGCATACTGCCATGATGCCTATGTCGTGACTATAACGACACAAGGAGGACACTTGACACATGTAAAATACTTGATTTGGAAGAGGAGGAATGGTCAACTGGGCTCATGGACCTCTTGCCATCTGAAAGAACCAAAAACTGACTTTTTTAGAGGAGAGTGCCCCCCAATACCTCCTTTAGGAGTGCTAGTGCCCTCCTTACACGCCTGGGAGCACTATAGTGCTTTGAAAACACTTCCGAGGGAGTGTTTATGAGTTTAAGAGCACTGGCACTCCCCTAAAGCCTACTGGGGAGCGTTATAGCACCCTGATGCCCCTTTTGAGGGAGCGCTGCCTATTTTGGGCAGCAGTTGGTCTGTTGAGGAGAATTGGGGAACGATATCTTCTATCCCTGGAGGCAGTTGGATTTGAATCCCTAGTCAGACCATGATCTTAGGGGAGATCCTTAACTGTAGGAGGAAAATCCTCAACTCACCCCAAAGATATCTCAAGTGGTTGGGCCTCTCCAAGGCTATGTAAGCAGGGTTTCTTATGGTGAAAGGAGAGAAGGATTGGAAGCAAGAAACTTATGATCTCATAGGAAAGACACAGCAGAGTAAAGAACAATTGACGAAGCCATCATCATTCTGATCATGGATCTTTCGAGCAAGGGTTAGACAAGGAGGACTGGGCATAAATGTCACATTCCATCTACGGCTGTAAGTAACGTTCTTGTCCTCATCAATATGACATGCTTGGCCTATTTCTTTCTAGTTTGTGCTTAATCTCACATGAACTTGTCTCTAATAGATAGGTCTATTTTGGACTAACATTAGTAGAGTAGGAAGTGGTCGTACTTTGTTTCTCTACATGATTCATTGAGGAGCGAAAGATTGGAGCTCAACTCGAGTCGTGCAGGGACAAACATCGATTAAAGGTACTTCTCTTCTCCTTCCTCCTCACACACTATTCCACCTAGATATAAAAGGAAGTCAGTGACCACGATAAGCATTTTCTGTCTTGAGACTTAAGAGTCTAGCCCTAAGAGGAGATCTACCAGTCCACAGGGAGATTTTCCTAGATGTGGAAATCCAACGGTCGAGATCTCTTTCTCGGCCTGATCCGATGAAAGCTATGCTCTCCCCTTGAGCTTGCACTTTCTTCCTGGACCTTGGAAGATTTTCCAATTGTCCAAAGGCCTCTACCTTTGCGTCTCCTCTGTGAGCTCTACGGCATTTTAGTCTCGCCTGTGTTTTCGAAGATGCTTTCTCTCCTGAGATTTCTCAAACTCAGACCTTCCAAAGGTTCTTCTCTTTGGCCTCTACAACCTCTCATGGCATCTGTGCATAAAATCACTCTCCTTCCTGATCTTGGGATTCTCTGAAACGTTAAAAGGTTTCCACGACTCTTGCACACCTTGCAGAGTCTCTGTACGCTAAAGTGTTGTCTCTTCTGAGCTTCTCCGCTACTCAGATCTCTAAGGGAACTTCACCCTTTTCCTTCTTTCTCCTTCAAATGGAGAATCTGATGCCCTCCTGGCACTCTCTTGCTCAAGCAACTTCTTGCTGAGTCTACAAGTTGTTCAACAGCCATGTGAATATCCTTCTCCTTGGACTCTTCTCTAATTTCCATAACTCAAAGAGTTCTTCCTGTGCACTCTAGCACTTACTCAATGCCCTCCTGGCAGAGTTCTTACAGAATCCCAAAGCGATTCTGTCTTCCTATGAACTCACAATAGATTTCATTCTCAATGCAACTAGTGCATATGCTCAATACCCTCTTGGAAGAGCTCTACAAAACTCCTCAAAGATTTTGTCTTCAACTATGCCCTCCTCTACACAGCCTTATCTCCAAGGTATTCAACAACCTTGAGATCTTCTCCTAAGTTAATGACTCCAGATGGTGTGCCCTCCTGGCACGTCTTTGTCCAAATTCCGCAGAATTGGAGGTGCTCTCTAAGCACTGGCTATCAGAACCCACATTGTTCTGTCACACCCTCCTGGTATGAAGCCTCAAAGATCTCCAACCCTGAAATCAAAGAACTCTATAGATAGCAGAACCTATATGTTCTCACAAATTCATTCCTAACATACATCTACAACATATAAACAACATGCATAGACATTCATTCAACACATAAGCACACACAGAATCAAACATAAAACTGTCTCTTTGTATTAACATGAAAATGCTTCTTTACAAAGGTGTTCTTGAGCTCAGACTTTTGACAGAGTCTCTGCTCCTTCTCTATCTCTTGGCTACTCTCTTCTCAACTTACTAACTCAAAAGAGATCAAAAGATCTTTTACATGAGGGGGCTCTTCAAGATCTTCCCTCCAATCCACCTACCCTATTCAATTTATAATGAATGGGCTGTCTAGTTCAAATCGGAGCTAGATCTCAACCTTACAAACCATTAAAGGCCTTCTATTCTAATGCCTGTGCAAAGGCACGACTTCATGCCTCAATGGCCTTACAACATTAATTACATTCAAATTAAAATTTGAAATGAGGGCTACGCCTCTCCTCCTTCATAAATTGTGTGCGATGATGTGCCTAGCTTGGATGGTGCATGATGACATGGAGTGATGCTCCTACATCATGAGGATTACTGGACCAAAGAAAGTATGTAGGAATGTGGGGAGCCACATTTCCAGCGTGACAACCTTGTGAAGAGTACTAGAGAATTCAGATCAGCTGGACCCACTACCATGGGAGATATGGGCAAGGCCCATTGGATACATGTAGTGGTGAATAACTGCCAGGCAGAGCATTAGTCGATTGTGCTCGAGATGACAGGCACTGTCACTAACCAAAACCTTAGTCTTTTGATAGATCCCGGTGCTACCAAGAGTTCCATTCTGATGCCACGTTAAAAAGAATTAAAGTAGAGACAGTCGGACATGATGAGTTCAGATTTGTAGAGATGGATTCAGGAGCCAAACAGAGGGTTGGAGGAAACTTTACGGGCTTACCCTTAACCCAGGAGAGTTTGTCACAATAGTCAACCTTTATGTCACAATCTTAGGATCTTATGATGTCATGATCGGTATGGACTAGTTGAAATTGTTTGAGGCGATACTCAACTGTAAGATGAAATGGTTGAGCTTGGTCAATATGAGGGGAAGAGACGCGTGATTGTAGGTTGAAACTAGGGAGTCTCCCCGAGGTTCATCTCTTCCTTGTAGCTATGGAAGAGCATGCGTAGGGGGTGTACGCTTTACGCAATCCTTGCATTAAAAAAAAATGAGAAGCTGAAGGTCTAGAGCAGCGTCTAGTGGTAAGAGAGTTTTCTAACACCTTCTCAAAGGATTTACTTGGGATGCCATCAAAGAGGGAATTGGAGTTTACCATAGACCTAAAACCATGTACTAAACCGATAGAAAGAATTCTTTATCGGATGTCGACCCCAGAGTTACAAGAGTTGAAAATGAAACTGAAGGAGTTGTTGGACCTGGGACTGATACATCCTAGTGTTTCACTATGGGGTGCACCTGTTATGTTCATATGAAAGAAGGATGGGTCGTGGAGGCTCTGCATTGACTACCGTCAATTGAACTAGGCCACAATCAAGAATCAATATCCATTGCCGAGGATTGATGCTCTACTCGATCAATTGAAGGGCATGGTGATGTTCTCAAGGATCAACTTGCAATTAGGATACCACTAGTTATGGATTAAGGAGGATGATGTCCCTAAGACCGCCTTTAAGATGAGGTTTGGACATTATGAGTTTACGGTTTTACCATTTGGGGTTTTTTTGAGTTGATGAACGAGGTGTTCCGCAGGTACTTGGACGATATTTGATCTACTCTCGGACGATGGAAGAGCATGATGAGTACTTGCGCTTGGTACTACCGTGTCTGCGAGAGCACAAATTGTATAGGAAGTTGTCCAAATGCTCATTTTATCAATCGAAGATTCACTACCTAGGGCATGTCATCTCTGGCGAAGGCATCTCCTGGATCCAGCCAAGGTCAAGGCTATTATGGAATGGCCTGTGTCAACAGATGTCCTGGAAGTGCATAGCTTCATGGGTTTGGCAGGATACTATCTATGGTTCATCGAGGGATTTTCGAAGATAGAAAATTCGATCATGGAATTGCAGAAGAAAAACTAGAAGTTTGTTTGGACCGAGAAATGCACGGAAGCATTTTGGAGGCCTAAGGATTTGTTGACAACAACATCGATACTAAAGGTCCCTGAAATGGACGCAGAATTCTTGGTATGCACTGATGCATCCAAGGAAGGCTTAGGCAGATTCTTGATGCAATATAGATGTGTGATTGCTTACATCTCGAGGAAACTGAGAAGGCATGCGGAGAACCATGCAACGCATGATTTGGAGTTGTTAGCCATCATGTATGCCTTGAAGGTTTGGAGACACTACCTTGTACGATGAAAATTTGACCTAAAGACTGATCACTGTGGATGACAACACATCTTTACACAAAGAAACCTAAACGCACGACAACGGCGTTGATCTAAAATTCTTAGCGAGTACGAATTTGAGATTACTTACATAAAAGGAACAATGAACTGAGTCGCAAACACATTGAGTCAGAGATCGTGCATCTTTTCGTTGCTGCCCCTGTAGGCTAATCTACATAAAAAAAATTCTAACTTTACACGTGACGGTGACTGGTACAAAGAGTTTGAGGGTTTTATTGTACAAAAACAATGATGTTACCATGATTTGAAGGATTTTCATTTGATAGCAATGGTTTATTGAGGTTTAAAAAAAATTGGATTTACATACCACTGAACGACGAGTTGAGGATGGTGATCCTGAGCAAGGCTCATAGAGCATTTTGCATGGCTCACCTGGGAGTCACGAAGATGAGGGTGGACCTTAAAACCTCATTCTTCTGGAGGGGAATGAAGGCAGACATAGTCATCTATGTGGCCAGATGTCTAGAATGTCAGCAGGTAAAGGTTGAACATAGACACCCAACAAGATTACTACAACCACACACTATTTCATAATCAAAATGGGAGGTTATTTCGATTTATTTTATTGTTGGATTTCCACTGATGGAAAGGAGACATGAATTGATTTTCATAGTAGTCGACACTTTGAAGAAAAGTGCTCATTTTATTCCTGTGCATATGACGTATCAGGCACCTGACATAGATAGAGTTTTTATCAGTGAGATTGTGAGGCTGCACGGCGTGCCTAAGAGGATTATATCTGATTGAGGATCGATGTTTACTGGACAATTTTGGACAGGTTTCCAAGAGGCCTTGGGAACCCAACTTAACTTTAGTACTGTGTTTTACCCAAAGACTGACGGGAAAATTGAACAAATGAACTAGACCTTGGAGGACATGTTGCGCTTGTACAAATGGACCAACATAAGCGTTGGGAGGAATTCTTGCCACTGGCAGAATTCGCTTATAAAAATAGTTACCAGAGCACCATTAATATAGTACTTTTCGAGTTTCTTTATGGGTGACCATGTTGGGCACCTTTGACTTGGGATCTACTTGCAGATAGGATCCAGGTGGGACCAGAAGTGATCCAAGAATTGGAAGATTAAGTGAGAAATTAAGAAAAAGGTTAAAGGAAGTGCAGGATCGGCATAAGATTTATGATGATGAGCGTCGTGTTGACCGTAGTTATGTTGTGGCGATCGAGTCTTTTTGCGGTTGAAACTGCATAAGAGTTCGTTCTAGTTTGGAAAAGAGAGGAATGTGGAATGATGACTAGCCTTGCCTGATTCTTGAGGCATATGCATGATGTATTTCACGTCTCTCTTGAGACTTTATGATTAGTGATCCTTCACATGATTTGACTTGAGCACCTTGCGGGTGTCAGACAAGGGTGCACTCACGACTGAGATGATCCACATCTTGGACCATCACATTCGACAGCTACGATGTCGAATAATAGAGAAGGTCAAGGTTCAGTGGGACAACTATAGTCCACACTCGGCGACCTGGGAAGATGCATATGATATGCACCAACAGTTTCCATTTTTGTTTTTTAGATAGGATTATAATACTGTGATACACTTTATTTTGGTACTTATATACTATGAAACTTCGAGACGAATTTTAGACCAAGAGGGAGTGTATGTAACATCATGCTCTGGCGCACTGAGCGAACTTATTCTTTGAGGACACTTGCTTGCAAGTGATCCAACTTATTATGCTATTAAAACTTTTGATTTTTATTATGAGGCGTTATGGGTTGATGACATGTTGTTTTACTGCATTGGCATAGACAGGTGCCATTGACTCGGTTTACTGAGTGTGTAGAATTTTGGACCTCGAGGATGCAGAGGCATCGATGGAACCCCTTGGACTCCAGATCAAGTCAGGGAGTGTACCGTTCGGGTTTGATTGTTTTACTATGATTTTAGTGCTTCTGATTAGATGAGGTGATGTGGATGTATTCTGACATGATTTGTTGATGATGCAGGCTGACGATAGCTTGTCGACCAGAATCACATATGGAGTAAAGGGGTCACGCACGACTACCAGAGATGTTGAGGGAGAGGTGTGGACAACAGCCCTGCCACAACCTACTAGCACTCCCACCGTGGCTCAAACTGTAGGTTAATGTTTACCTAGTTCGAGAGGACCCATGATGCCATGAGGGAAGATTGCGACAGTCGCTCACGATTATTCTAAAGGGCGCACAATAAGGCAGGGGGCTTATTCCTTATAGGCCCTTAGTCTCCCACAAGTTCACCTGGCAGAGTGTTGACTCCAGGGGTTATTGATGTCTACCAAGTCAGTTAAGAGGTGAGTGGCACCCTTGGAGCACGTGGTGTGTCCTGAAGGGCACGTCGCGCAAGAAAAATGGAGAGTGAGGAGTGGGACCCTTGGAATACGTAGTGCGTCCTGAAGGGCACATCGCGCAAGGGAACATATGAGGCGAGTGGCACCCTTGGAGCACCTAGTGCGTCCTGAAGGGCACGTCGCATTGTGATGATAGAGGAATGAAACTATATGGACATAGGAGGAATAACGTGTTAAGAAAATTTTAGAACAACTTCCCTAATTAAATGTCGTCCTGTACGAAAATTTAAAGTTTAAGTCTAAAACTATGCTGGAGGTAAAATTTTATCTCTCTATAAAAAAAAATAACAATAATAATAATAAAAATAAAAACCACCTAAATAATAATTATGACCTTAGTTAAATCTTGTAACACGAAGGGAATAAGAAATTTAATTTATTCGAAAACAAAAATAATAAATCTGTTGGAATAAAATTTAAAACAAAAAGGGGAATTAATGGTTTTATTATTTTGAAAATTTTAAAATATTAATTAAATGAGAAAATGGATAAAGGGTTAATTTCTGCACCTGCCTTTTGAGTTCTAATTAAAAAGGGGAAAGAGGTAAAATCTAAATATTTAGGAAACTAGGAAAAGAGGTAAACATAAAAAGGGAAAAAGGGGAAACATAGGGAAAAAGCGGAAAGTCAAACTTAGAAAAAATATCTACCATTTAAGAGCTTTCTAATTTAAACTGAACAAGCAATTTAATAAAAAGGAAAGTTATTAAAACCTGTAAGAGATTTGGGGACACCTAGGAGTGATTCTAGGAGTAACTCTAGGTGGGTGAGGGAAATAAAGATAATTAATTAATTAAAGAAGTTAATTTACGAGGAAGGAAGGGGATGGGTGACACTTGTATGGGGAGGAATTTTTAGGAATTTAATTATAAAAACTTAACTAAAAGAGAATTTTTGGAAAGTAAGGAACCACAAAACTATATATAATGAAGGGAGGTAATGGAGGTTGGATCATCTTCTGTTTGCGTAACGTTACGCTGCAGAAATATCTACTTGAATGATTTACTTATGGGAGTTGGGAGACCAAGCTTGGAGAGGACTGGTAGCTCGGCCTTGCGAGTCAAGCTGGGAGCTAATCATAATCTCTGGATAGTGTGTGTGGCCACTTTGTGGCTTGGGGGGCTAAGGGGGAAGAAGATTACCCCTAGCATTGGTTGGGAGGTACTGGTGAAGTCTCTACAGTCAGGGAGCGGGAGTTGCATGGAGCACGCGGTTGTTACTCAAAGCGAGCGAACATGCAACAATACTCTCTTTTCATTTGTTTAGTATATGTTGTAGGTTTTATGCTTGGATCTGCATGTTGATTAGGTAAGTAGACCTAATTTTTAGATTGATGACTGAAATTTTCTTAGCCTAGCTCGACGATTGTTGACTCCCATGGCCTTCATATTCCATCACGTCTTGACCACCTGGCCGTGTGGTTTGTGACCTTCTTGGTTATTTAGCCTTCGTTCCTATCTCACCAGTCTTCGCCTGAGCAGTCGGCCAAGAGCCTTATCTACAGTCATCACCTTAGCATTAAAAGACATATGGATCTCAACGCCCTGCTTTTTCGTGCGAGGATGGTGAGCGAAGGATGTCCCTGTCAGCCATCTACCTTTGTTGTTTGATTCTTGGCTAATTGATTGGTCCTTGCGCTTTTTGGGGGGGTTGAGAATTTCCACCATTATCATTCATATCCCCTAAATTTTGACTCTGAGTCTCAATATACTCCTGGACAATTTAGCTCGGTGTTTAAGGCACTCCATGGAAATAATACTCTCTGTGTTCTATAAACATGAATGTGCTTGATCTCTGCATTGTGTTTGGGCTCTGCATTTTATAACCCTCTACGTTTTTGGTTTATTTTCTCTGCGCTTTGTCTCAGCGGTTTTATTGAGGAAATTTCATGCTTGGTTGGGTAATTTTGACTGAGATTTACATGTGATTGGCTATGGTCTTTGATATAGTGACTACCATTGTATGTATAGGAATTGCGATGTTAAATTTTAGGGAGGTGTTTTCCTGGTGTCTATACAATGAATGCCATGATTTATCTAAAAGCTCTCATTTATTAACCTAAACAATTATTATATTTCAAAATGCAAATTCTTTTAACTAGACAACATTGGTACTTTTAAAACTTAGTGCCTCTCTTCTGTTAAAACTCAACCATTATGAGCTATTGTCAGTGATTCTCTATGGGGTTAGATATTGCGTTTTTCCCTTGAATAAGACTGTCTTGCACTTATGAATTTATGTTTTAATTACCTTGTTCCTGGAAAATTCGCCCCTCTCTGGACTGCACATTCATTTACTATTGGGGCAACTTTCCTTTCCCTTGTTGAAGCCTGTGTTATTCTTTAAAAATTACTGCATTTATACCTGTAAACAACCATGAATTGATGCTTAAAATCTTGACTAAAATTGCTATTGCATGCCCTCGAATAGCTGTTAAAACGGATGACTTTGTCACTGCCTCAATGACCACGATTTTCCCTTGATTTTGTAACTGAATTCATGTCTGGTGTGTATCTGGAAATTCGCCAAAAACTTAGGAATTCAACTCTCATTTTTAATGGCTGGGTGACTTTCGATTTACCTCTGCAACTTCACACTCCCTCATGAGATTCCCTGTTCATTGATGAACCCCTATGCCATCCACTTCCTTACTTTCCTTGGCAGTGAGTAGTGCCTGTAATTTGTATGGCGTATTCACTGGCGCAATCCACGACAGATATTGGGTGACTGTGGTGTAACTTCCCCTTTTACTTTTGCATTTTTAATTTACCCTTGCCAGCGGATTGGGAGGATACATGGATGACTGGGCTGGATATTATGTTATCACTGTCGATTGCAAGTTGAGCCCTGTAAAATCTTTCCCGCTACCTAAGTTTCATTAATACTCTAATGATTTATGTACACTTAGAAGTTCTCTAACGTTCGGTTCCCAAATTGGATTTGAATTTAGACTCTGTGTATTGTTGTTTTATTGTGTTGATGGTTATGGAGTTATATTAATTATTCATTAACACACCTTGTATGGTTGTTTATATTTTAATTCACATATTAATTAGCATGGTGTTAGTATTTCTTTTATTCTTGATCTTACTCAATCTAACTTCTACTATGATATCTATGATCCCTTACTCATAATATCCTTGTCATTCCTACTAGTAGTAGTTGCGTAGCTTTGTAGATTGGGAACTCAACATACTTAATGTGATATCGCTATCTAAGGCATGCATTTAATTATTTTAAGGTAGTTATGGTAATTTAAATATAATTGCATGGTTGAGATCCAACCCCTTTAATGATGACCCTTTTTCCAACAATCACCTAATGAATGGATCAAACTTGATTAGGTAATGTCAATAATAACCTTATATCAAGTCCTTGTATATTCGAAGTTTAAGGGATATATCATCTTCACACATGTTGATTATTTAGGACTCGTCATTTAGGAAAACTTTTTTATTTAGATATAGAAGCAATGTATGATCTCTTTTTAAAGGATGAGTAGTGCACTTACTTTAATAGGCGCATACCGTGTGGGCAAGCATGTCATTTGTTGAGTTATGTTTAGTTCACCCTTGACAACGTTTAGGTCCTTGGTAACCTTACAATAGTTTAACTTCACGCTCAGACCTCTTACTTAACTTTTGGGCTTCTTGGATGTCATCGAGTCTTTTTGATTGCGCATCACTGAGCGTTGTATTCTTGCATCTTGACAACCCATTGCTTGGGGGCATAGGCGTAGTCTTCCTATCAGTGACGTTGGCCCTTAGCACATCGGATTTATCGGGAGACACTTGTCCAGATAGGTTATGCTCCGCCAGGGTCATTGATGCGTCTATCGCTTGGGCATGACATGATTTCTAATGAAGGAATCATGGCACACCCTATCGTATAGATGCAAAAGAGAACTTGGATAGAGCGGTGCGTTCTGTGTGAGTGTTGTCAAGCGTTTCCAGTTGGTTACGACACTGGGTGGAACGCATTCAAGCATTGGGTTTGCATGCCTAGAGGCCCTATTCCTTGTTGTCTAGGTCGTTGCGTCGGGACAGGGATGTTGTCCCTTAGCTTGTAGGCGTGGTCGTGTTGTGTCGGGCAGGTAGTCGTTCCTCCTTGTTGTTCTACGCATGTTTTTCCCTGTCTCCCTTATTCCTGTGTGTGGAGTCTTAATTTTTGTTGCCTATTCTACGGGCGTGGTGCTCGCTGTCAGCTGTGTTGTCTAGCTATAGTCATCGTTTTTCTCCTATTTCAAAATTTTTTTTACACTTCTTCCTCGCTGGTAGTCGTAACGATTGAGGCTGTTACAATAGTGAAAGTCCTAAAAATATAGAAAACAATGTATAAAACAAGATGCAGGGTCTCAATATTTAACCAAAGATGAGAAAAGGGAAAATATTTGATCTTGTCATGGTAAAACTAGACTACTGAGATTACTGGGTACCAACGGAAAAACCCTGAGGCTAAGGCATAACCCACTCAAATAAAATAATGAAGAAGAACTATTGCGACCTAAAATAAACCTTACAGTCAATGTATAATAGGAAACACATATGCATTAACAAGAATTTGATGAGAGATATGATTAGAAAAGTAAGATTTATTCCAACTACAAACAATTAACATTTTGAAGGGTAAAACACAAGAAATTTTAATAAGTTAAACAACCCATAAAGTTACAGGAAAATCCTAAATGTTTAAGAGAGTCTTCTTACCAGTTAAATGCATCATCCTTGAATAAGTTGGAAAGATTCATAGAAGGCCCAAGGAAAACTATGAATGCCCAGAGCGTTACCCAAAAAAATTCCTAAGAAACAAAAACAAGAATGGGGCATATGAACCTCCACTCTATAAACTCGTAAAAGGGGAAAAATATCAGGAAGCATACAAAGCCTAAGGAAGAAGTGAAAACTATTGGAAAGAGCTAAGTGTGGGACAATTAGGACAGTGAATATATTCACAAGAAAATCGAATGCATTACCAAACAACACGTATGCAAGTTTTAGGACAACGAATGAATAACCATCCTTGAGATGCAAACCTCAAGATGTAGTGCATGCAGGACCGCTACATGATAAATGCTCCACAGAGAACACAGGATAATGAGGAGAAGTTGGTGAAGTTTTAATGCGAACAAATACCATAAAATAAGTTTAAACCTTGTAAAGCACCCAAATGAATTCCTCCGAACTAAGTAGTCATGTCGAAGGACATGTGTAACATGAACAGATGGGCTTACAATGATAGGTCATTCCAAATAATTTGTTCATGATTTACTTAAACCCTACTTATTGAAACCCGAGTTTATATATGAAGAATTACCATAATACAACATTAAGAAACATATGGTATAAAGTAAATTAAAGAATATAAGTATAAGAACATGGTAATAATAATTGTAAACCTACAATCATAAGAGAAGGACTATGGCTAACAACCAATTCATCGAACATTTATATAGATCACCACTAATGTAATAAATCATATATTATCGATTATCAAATATTGGTATTAAGGAGATGAGACTTAGAATAACTCATATAAATATGATATATAAGGGTGGATTATAATAACTATAATACTTTATAAAAAACTATGTAAAGGTAATAAAGATTTTACTGTATAGGTATGTAGTCCCTATGAGATTATCTCCATAATCAAAACATTGGAAGGATAATGGAATTTTCTATATCGTAAGGGAAACAAGGAAAATTATAAGATATGTATAAAAGTAAATATAAAAATAATTATGGGGAAGAACCATTAAAGAATATTATGGTTATTTATATATAAAAAAAAATATTTCTTTACTAGAATTTAAGGTCTGTGACACTTACTCTGAGAGATACTCTACAAAAACGGTCCATATCTTTTCACCAGAGATATAACGATATAGTTTTAGGGAATATATTCCATAGGTATCCCATCCCCCTTCACGTACAAACCTTGGTCTTGATCCATTCCTAGAGAGACACATGTGACCCCATGACACATTGATGAAACACATGGCTCAACCCCATTTTGACACATGGACCTGCATGTACTCTTGGCGTGGCATACATGCCATCATGGAAGTACTCATCTTATCCATTCAAGTGGTAACACCTTTACTTTGCACATTGTGGGAGTTCCATCAACCATGTCGGCATGACAACACCTTCCTCCTGTCCTCATCTAGAAGGATTACAAAACTTTACAATCAAGGTTTCTTTCAGTTGGGTTTGATGGATGATAAGGATTACTCCATTGGATTCTTGTATTCATGATACATTCCTCTCAATGGTATAACTGACATCATATACTCCGATGAAATGATCGATCATGATATCTTCAAGTTATTTCCCAATGGATTGACATATTAGATAACAGGTCAAAGTCTTCTCCATGGAGTTCCATTATGAACCTGAACACAGTTCTCTCCAGCTACTATGACCTCCAATCAATTATGGAGATCCTCCCATCCCTGGATTCAACACTTGACGAGTAAGGGTGATTCCCCAAGTGCATGGGGTTTGACATGGGTCCCTCCCTTGGTCCTTCCTTCAATCATTGGTAGACACATGTTCCGCATGGACACACTGGTAGTCCTGGTCATCCATATATGTCATGATGACATCATCTCATGTCACCTAGCCTCATTCAAATGAAACCAATATGATCTACGGAGGAGTTTTATCATGGAACTTGTCACGATGGATGGCCTAGATCATCCTTCAAACTACCCTTTTCGAACTACCTACACATCGACATCAAGGTAATCTTGACCATGGGAATCCTACTGTATTAAACACAACAGATCTAATGGTTCAGGATCATCCATAGATGCCCTTCTAAAGATAAATGGTCCTCAATGATTTTAGAGTGCATACCCCATGGGCTTCGTACCTAGCTTTGATGAAGGGTAATGATTGTTCCGTTCCACTAGATCAACGACTAAGGTCCCATATTGACTCCATCTTAATAAAGGGCCCATATGATAAGGATTACTCCATTGGAGTCTTGTATTCATGATACCTTCCTCTCAATGGTATAACTGACATCATATACTCCGATGAAATGATCGATCATGATATCTTCGAGTTATTTCCCAATGGATCGACATATTAGATAACAGGTCAAAGTCTTCTCCGTGGAGTTCCATTATGAACTTGAACATAGTTCTCTCCAACTACTATGACCTCCAATCAATTATGGAGATCTTCCCATCCCTAGATTCAACACTTGACGAGTAAGGTTGATTCCCCAAGTGCATGGGGTTTGACATGGGTCCCGCCCTTGGTCCTTCCTTCAATCATCAATAGACACATGTTCTGCATGGACACACTGGTAGTCCTGGTCATCCATATATGTCATGATGACATCATCTCATGTCACCTAGCCTCATTCAAATGAAACCAATATGATCTCCGGAGGAGTTTTATCATGGAACTTGTCACGATGGATGGCCTAGATCATCCTTCAAACTACCCTTTTTGAACTACCTACACATCGACATCAAGGTAATCTTGACCATGGGAATCCTACTGTATTAAACACAACAGATCTAATGGTTCAGGATCATCCATAGACACCCTTCTAAAGATAAATGGTCCTCAATGATTTTAGAGTGCATACCCCATGGGCTTCGTACCTAGCTTTGATGAAGGGTAATGATTGTCCCATTCCACTAGATCAACGACTAAGGTCTCATATTGACTCCATCCTAATAAAGGGCCCATATTTAATCGTCGAGCCAAAACTACGACCACAATCCTTTGAAGTGAACTAGTGCTCCTCCACTACCTTAGCAGTCCGAGTCTCGACTTAGTCATTTTCGCAAGGGTTTTCCTCATGTGATCCTTTAGGGTTTCTGGGTTTTTGAGAGTTTATTTTCCTGGGTTCCAAGGCATTTCGTTAACCTCACCCAAGGTAACTCAGTTTTGTCATATCTATGGAATTCTCACACTATCAAAACTTCCATACCACAATGCACTTGTGCATACACTAATATATATATATATATATATATATATATATATATATATATATATATATATATATATATATATATATATATATGCAAACAAATACAATTGTGCATACTCACTCCCATGTTGCAAATCATAGAAACATCTTATAAATTCATGTTTGCAATTATTCCTATAGATATATATATTATCTATAAATAAGACACATGATTCACATACTTATATATATATATATATATATATATATATATTCATTTTATGCACATACAAGGCATCTCTTGAAGTAAGCAATCAAACTTCAAATTCATAATACATATTCATCAAATCCATTCATGTGCTCTAGTTAATACATATAATTGATACAAGGCACTTATCTAAAATTTTAGAGATATTGTGATGGCTACTTTAGGGAAAACCACTCTCCACCCAATCGCAGGAAAGGTTTCACTAACCTCTACTACAACCAACCACCCACGAGATAGGGTATGATATCATGAGAGGATATATCCAAGAATGAATTAATTCCATCTATCTAGATTGACTTGAGCTAGAGAAGGAGAAAGTTCAGGTGTCAAAGGGAGAAATCCACTAGTCCCATACCTTTGTGCTCTATGGTTGTGAGCTCTACAATCGTGTCTTTACTTTGAGGTATCGATCGGTCACATTAAGTCAATTAGGAAGCTAGATCAAGATTTGATGCCTTGAGGGTGCATATTAATTATTTTTACTGTGCTACTTCACTATCTATAACTCTCCTTAGACTTAACTCATAATCTAACTAGTGGATCTTATACTTAACTAGAAATCTATAAGGAAAAATAGGCAAAGTTACGTTAAGTTACTCGACCCAAAAAGGGCGAGGAATGAAGTCGATCATCCATCCTATGGGTGAGGGGGTGTGAAAATATCTTACTGGATAGGGATATATTAATTGGGCGAGACAAGCTCCTTATACAATTTTGATTTTCCAGAAGTCTCTGCAACTTCTCTTCTCTATGTCTCCAACTGATCTTTTCATATACCTAGCCATGTGTATTCGCCTTTTCTTTCCTCGTGCCCTATTTTCTTTCCTTCTTCTGCAGGACTTCATGGATTGTGATAGAAGTTTCCTGAAGGTATGTTTCTCATCCTTAACTCCCAAAGAAACTATTTCAACTACTATCTTGTCTGATAATTAGTTTTCATGGCTGGGGACAGTTCAGATTTGCATCATTTTTAATTAGACATGTTATTGTCTGGAATATTCATTTAAATCGGTAAGTACCTCCCTCTTTCCCATTCCTTTCATGAAATCATAACCTGTGAAGGCCATTCCTTCATAAGTAACTAAACATATCCCTATTATATTAAAATCAATTATATACCATACAAAATACATGAAGGTTCATCGTCTTTCCTTGATCACATACATATATGTCTATAGTTTTGTCACAATAATAATTATATTTATATACCGGGGGAAACATGGGTGTTACAATCCCCTCCCCCTTAAAGGAAAATCACCATCAGTGTTCTATCTAACAAAAAAAATCTATATACAACAGTGAACAAAAAAGGGCATGCCTGTTTCATGGAATCCTCCATTTTCCATTTTTCTTCATCGGGACCAAAATGTTTCCACTGCACCTTGACCTATTCAATGCTTATGTTCCTAAGAGGGATCTCTCTCATGTCTAGGATACACTGTATTTGTGGATGGAACTCTCCCTCTATCTCTAACTAGATCATAGACCAATCAATTATGTGGGAAACATTATGTATTATTTATTCAATAAGGAAACATGGAAAACATTATGTTCTTTTAGTGTGGGAGGAAAGGCCAATTTATAAGCTACAAGTCCCACTCTATCCAAAATTTAAAAAGTTCCATAAAATATTGGTTCCAAATTGACACATGCCCCCATTATTAAGGAAATTATTCTAGGTTTAATTCAAAGATACACATGATATCCTACTCTAAATTCTTTATGACATCTTTTGTTGTCCGCATAGCTCTTCTGCTTGTCCTGGGCCAATTTCATATTTTTATTTATTTGGGTTATTTTTTGTTCTAGGTCCATTAACATATCGGGTCCAACGATAATTGTTTCCACTAGATTATCCCAGGTGATTGGGATATTGCATTTTCTTCCTTAGAGGGCCTCAAAAGGGCTCATTTTCAAGGATTCAGGGTAACCATTGTTGTAGGAAAATTCTACCAGTGGTAGATACTATTCCCATTTCTTGGGTTGATGCATCACATGCATCCTTAAAATTTACTCCAACACTTTGTTTACCCTCTCTGTTTTCCCATCATTTTGAGGGTGGTAGGTTGTATTGAAGAGTAATTTTGTTCCACAAACAATGAATAAATATTTCCAAAATTTTGAGGTGAATTTTACATCTCTATCAGATATAATTTCCTTAGGCATCCCATGTAGTTTCAATATTTATTTGATGAATATACTGGTGATATATATTTCCTTTCAAGTGGCCTTTAGCGAAATGAAGTGGGCATCCTTTATCAATTTATCCACAACTACCATGATGGCATCAGTTGGTTTGGTTGTTTTAGGTAGTCCTGTGATAAATTCCATGAAAATGGTTTCCAATTTCCATTCTTGGATAGGCAAAGGATGCAAAACTCCTTTTGGGTGTTGTTGTTCCACCTTAACCTGTTGGAACTCTAAAAATGTATCCAAATAATCAGCTATATCCTTGTTCACCCTTCGCCAATAAAATAGTTTCCTAAGGGTTGTAATCATTTTAGGATAACCAGGGTGACCAACCTATGGTATTTTTTGTAGTTACTCCAAAATGAACCTCTTAAACTCATCAAAAATTTGGATACATAGCCTTCCTGTGAATATTAGTATGCCATCACTCATCATTTGATAACTATCATACTTCAACCATGTTGGATTTTTTTCTAAATGTGTGTTTACTTTTTTGAAAAACTCATCTACTTCCTGTGCACTCTTAACCCTTTCCATGAGGTCTGTTTCACAGGTACTTACAGCTACTAAGTGAATTACTTTCATACTCCTACTAAAGGCATACACCACTATCTTGTCTTTCCCTTTTACATGTTTTATCTCAAAATCAAACTCACTGATGAGAGACATCTAGCTAGCTTGCCTAGAATTTAGTTTGGGTTGGTCAAATAAATACGTCATCCCACTATTGTATGTCATGATTCCAAACTTTATGCCCAAAAGGTGATTCCTATGCCTTTTTAAAGCATGTACTATGGTAGATAACTCCAGGTCATAGGTCACATAATTTATTTCATGTGTATTCAAATTTTTTGAACTCATAATAGATTACATGTCCCTATTGCATGAGGACCCCACCCAGGCCTTCCTTGCAGGAATATGTACACACACTAAAGTATTTATTTGGGTTTTCAGTTTTTAGTAGTGCAACATGGTTCAAGAGTTTTTTCAATTGCTGGTAACCGTACTCACATTCTATTGTCCAAATAAAATTAACTCCCTTTCTATGTAGAGAGGTTATTGGGTGACCAATATTGGAAAAACCCTTGATGAATCTTCTATAGTACCTTGTTAGGACCATGAAGGACCTAATACCGGTTACATCCCTAGGTGTAGGCCAATCCATAATCTCTTTAATATTATTAGGGTCAACTGCCACTCCTTTCTCAGAGACAACATGGCCTAAGTAGTGGAATTTATTTTGGAAGAAGTCACACTTACTAAGATTTTCATAAATATTGTGCTCTCTTAGAAATTGTAATAATAACTTGATCTGTTCTACATGATCTTCCATGTTCTTTGAATATATTAGGATATCATGAATAAAATATAACACAAATTTTTCCAAGAACTTTCTAAGTGCATTATTCATCAAACACATAAAGGTGGTTGGTGTGTTGGTGAGACCAAATGGAACCACCACAAATTCATAGTCCCCATACCTTTTCCTAAAGAAAGTTTTATGGATGTCCTCATCCTTAATTTGAACTTAATGGTATCCGTATCTGAAATCAATCTTGGAGAAGATGGTAGCACACCGCAACTAGTCAAATAAGTCATCAATTATAGGAAAGGGGTACTTATTATTAATTTCCATTTTGTTGAGTTGTTTATAGTTTATGCACAAACTGAGTGTTCCATCCTTCTTCTTTACAAACAAGGTTGGTGTAACCCTTGTCTAACATTGTTTTTAGCTGTAATTTGAGCTCAACTATCTCTCAAGTACTCATCCTATAGGGTGCTCTAGACATTGGTATTGATCCAGGTACAAGCTCTATTGAGAAATCAATATCTCTCCTTGGAGATAAACCTGGTACCTCTTCGGGAAAGACATATCTATATTCATTTAGTATAGATTTGTATTCTAGGCTTTCTTTTTAGTCCTCAATGGAGTTCAATACTTGCATTGCATTGAAAGAGAATCCCTCATGCAATACTTATTCATTTGGAGGGTTGATAACTTTTTCTCTAAGACATGCTTTTGAAATCCCTCTGGAGTTCTTTTCCTCCCTCTATCATCTTCACTTTCTAAGGTTTTAATATAACAGTCCAACTTGGCTTTATGGGAAGCCAACCAATCCATGGAAATCAACATGTCATATGATCTTAGAGAAAGGATGTTTAAGGTGTCTTGGGTAGGAAACCCATTCATAATTACTTGGCATGTTCTTATGACCTTTGTTATCTTTATTTTTGTTCTAGTGGCTAGTTGTACCATCCATGGTATAACATGTTTTTCTTGTTGTAATTTACAATTCTCAATAGTTTGAGGAGAAATATAACTCAGATCAAAACTAGGGTCAATCAAAATAGAAATAATATGGTCTATGACCATAGCTTGCATTTCCACCACTAAGGCTTGGTGGTGTACTTGCCTATTGTCCAAAGCTGCATGAATTTTTGGCATACTCCTAGCCACATCATCAACTGTGGTAGCATCTTGGATGTTGTAGATTCCCTTACTTCTTGGTTTCTTATGAGGGCAGTCCCTCACTATATTCTCTTCTCCAAAACCCCAACATTTCAATAGTACCTTATTTATACTTTCAGTCCTTCCTGAGGTTGATCCAAAAGTTTTATTTCCACTTTGAGATGGAAATTTATGTTGATTCACACTTTTTGTGGGGAATTTCATTGTGGAACCCTTCCCATAATTATTAAAACTTGAAGGTTTAACCCCTTTCTTCTTGAATACCATATTACTTTTCTTCTTCCATTCCTTGGGCTATTATTCTTTTGGGTTGAGTTGCTCATAACAATACCTATCCTTTTGAATCGAATATTATAAAGTATTAGGTTCATCAAATTTAATTATGTTCCAGAAATATTGAGGAAACCCACTAAGGAGTCACTCCATATTCACCTTTTCATACTTTATGTAGGGTACATACCTCACCATTTCCATAAACTTGTTGATATATTCATATTTAGTGAGTTGTCATATTTTGAGTTCATAGGACTCCTTCGTATTTTCATCATAGTACCTCTAAGATAAGTACTTCTTCTTGAATTATTTCTCAAATTTATTCCAAGAAAACTCCTTTTTCGGGATTCCTTTTACATTTATAAGGTCATCCCACTAGATAGAGGCCCTTCTATTCAAATTAAATATACATTTTCAAGATTTCAAGTTCTCATAGTAGTTATCAACTATGAAATACTTCTTCATGCACATTATCCAATATTCTTCCTATTCCCCATTTTTTATTTCTCCATCAAAAGTAGGTGGATAGGATTTCTTAAATTCTTCAATGTAACCTCCCTTGTAGTGATTCATCTTCTTCCCTCTCTTCTGTGAATAGGAACTGGTCTCACTGTTGGATAGTTCCTTGGATATTTCTACTCCTTCAATAGAGGAATCCTCAGATGATTCTTCGGTTTTGGCATGCTTCTTGGCTCCATGACGAGCCTTCTGGGGAGTTATTATTATTTCAATTCTTCTTTTAGGTCTGTGCCTATGTATCCTAGGAAAAATATGGGTTTTATCAGGCTAGTGTTTTTCCATGTTACTGGCTACTGGCCCATGTTGTAACTACCTTTGTATGTATTACATGATTTGTAGCAAGAACGCATATACTTCAGTTTGTTTTTCTTTCTCCTTTATTAGCTTCTCATTGTCATACTTAAAGCTTTGCAACTCTTCCCTGAAACTTCTCATAGCCTTAGCCAGGTTTGGAGGGGTTTCTACCACTCTCCTTTCATCACATTCTTCTTATTTGTTATGATAAATATCTCCCCATTCATGGTGGGTAACCATCTTTTTACTTATATCTTGTATGGGAATTCATTATCTGGTTAAGTGATGATGATAAAAAAAAATTGTTAGTTGATGATTTACTAGCTTATCAACAATACATGCAATATTTATAAAAAGGAAAATTTATTCATCAATCATCACTCAACAACATACAATTCATATGTAATCATGCAAACAAAATAAAGTTTCATCCCTCCCTTTAGTAATAAGATTTCAGAGAAATCCTCACAAATAATAATGCATGGTTAATATCAGTCTTGAGATTTCAAGGTTAATTGTTTGCATAGTAAAATTTGTTGATCTTCCACGTACTGGGGAAAATCGAGACTTAGGAACCATTATATCATATGGCCTATCAATATCCATCATTGGTCGTGGTCTTTGTGGTCAAATTATAGGTTTTTAAGTTAAAATCAAGATCATTGATAACATTTGGATCAATGATACTCATCAATATATTTAGTGACATTAGCTAGAGGTTACACTAATGGATTAATGGTTATGATTAAAATCACACACACAAGTCATGTGTGAGTTAACACATGGTTACTCTACACTGCTTGTTCCAAAATTTCCACTAAGGGACATGTGGTGGTCTATAAATTCATGGTGGTTCTCTTGAGATGGTTTCATTATTACCTATGGATTTCTCACTTTTCTACGATAAAATAATGTTGGAATATTGAGAGGGGGTGATGAATCAATATGAGCACTTTTTACCACTTTCAACCACAATATATAAAACTTCAACTTTATCAACAATATTCAATAGTTTATCGCTTATGCATTTAGTATATTGTTGCATCATAACTAATATCATTCATCAATGCATATTAAAAAACCATAGATACACAATACACCTGAATTTATGTGGAAAACAAAATGGGAGAAAACCATAGAATGGTTTCTTATATATATCAATAATACATTCATAGGAAGAACCAACTTCACAATTATATAGCGCCAACTGGAAGGAGGCACCAACCCCCTGATTTATAGGCTCCAACCTAAAGGAAGATACAAATCCATCAATTCTATGGCACCAACTAGAAGGAGGCTACGACCCCCTGATTTAAAATCACCAACATGAAGGAAGCTATGTATCCCTGAATTATTTGGCACCAACTAGAAAGAGGCTATGACCCCTTGATTCACAGGCTCCAACCTGAAGGAAGCTCCAACTCCATGAAATATTTGGTGCCAACCGGAAGTAGGCTATGAAACTATGATGTACATTATCCAACCTGAAGGAAAATTGAACTCCCTTTGTTCTTTGGAACCAACTGGAAGGAAGCTACAACCCCCTTTCCTTTCCCCATCCAACTTTCCTAAAATATAAGTGTAGACTCAACCTGTCACTTTTGTTAGCGCCACCATTTTTTCTTCAATTAGAGTCAATCTTAATCGAGTCATGTCTTGTATGTCAAGGCATGTGAGGTCAGGTACTTAACAACAAAAGGGTCGAAGTCATCAAATGGTCGATTGGCCCTTGGAGTCGAGAAGGGATGTCACAGTCAAAACATGTGCAAAAGTGCAAGTCTGTTCCTAGAGAGTCAGTTCGTATAAAAAAGCGAGTCTCTACATGCCCCGGGTCGATGAAATTTTTTAATAAAAGTTGAGTCGGTAAGTGAAGTAACCATTATCAGCTCATTATGAAGGCCGAGAAGATGAAAAATCATGACGTTCATATCATGTATTCCCTGCAACCTTTATCAATTGTACTTTACATGTGCGGATGTGCTATGGAAAATATACAATTCATTTTGAAACATCCAGTTGCCATGAATTCAGTGCTCCCTAGAATGATTCCTCCTCCCACCTACTCTGTTATAAATTTTGGATGCTCTGCATGCATTCTATTCACGAATCAGGTTTATGCATGGTTTGTAATATTTTCTCGCAAGATTAGACTGATCATGTTTTCCACCTTGGGCCTTGCCATATCCACTGTGTGCAAGAAAAATATGGGTTGCACCATGGAAACCTCCCAAAACATAAGAAAGGGTGCACGCAGTGGAAGAAGTGTGAGGCCCAAGCCCTAAAGAGATTGAGATTCATTCTTACTCATAGAAAGCATCCCCAAGGATCCAAACGGAGTTTTCCCTCTGCCCATGGAAATGATGATATCACACAACGTGGAGTCTGGAGGGGGAGAATATGTGTAGGATGGAAAGATGCTAGAATCCCTATATCTCCAACAATAGATACTCCGAAGAAGGGGTAGGCCAAGGAAGAACAAGGAAGCTGGGGAAACCCGAGTCCCAAACGAGTCGTGTGCAAGATCGACTGTCGAAGAATTACTTATGCACATTATTCGACTGGAACCTGTCGAATGTACAAGAAAAGAGAGAGGGAGAAGAATGATGAGGATAGATGTCAGAGTCACTAATGTTCAAGAGAAATCTCAACAACTGAAACAGGCACAACTCGTCATCACTGAACTTTACCAGAAAAACAGGGAACTGAGACAACAACTAGCAGCAAAGACCCTTGAAGTGTCGTCATCACAAATCCATGAAGGAAATGTTACGTGGCTTAAGAGATAACTCAGAGAGGCACAGGATACAATTGTATAGCTACGTGAAACACAGAAGATGTCAAAATAAAGGAATGTGAAGAATTTCAGAGAATGTGAAGTGACCGAGGAAAAAGACCATGCAACTCTTGCCAGTGCGCATAAGAAACATGATTAAATGAGTCCATTCTCGTATCCTCAAACAGAGAGAATTTATTGAAAATTTTGAAGGAGGCATCGTCCTTAGACATTTTTTCATTTTCGTAATAGCCATGACAGTCAAAAACCACTCACCACGTACACTCCCCAACAAATGAGAGTGTGATAGAAATCAAAGTCATTAGAATAGATAGCGGGACCTTGACAAAATATTTGATCGTTCATAATTTTTTCTGAAGGAAGGCATTGACACATCATTCTTCCCATGACAAGACCTCACCCGTAAATGAATCCCCATGGTAGAATACAAGCAGTCGTGATGTGAACAGATGTAATTGTTTTCTATTTTTGGAAAGGCATCATGCAAAGAGTCATTCGGCGTAGAGTAGTCAATTTCCTAAATTTTAGAGATAATAGCTAGAGAGCAGGGTATCCCAAGAGGCACTCTCACCTATATATTTTATCTTTTCAATGTAAGTTGGGTTGGTTGGAAAAGTAGTGTAGACATTGACTGTTGAATGTAGTTTGAGATCGATCATAATTTAATGAAAAAGTCCTGAAGCTTGATGAAAAGATTCTAATTGTAGCAGTTGGATGTATTTTTTCCTTTCTTTGCATACATACTCCCTGTATTATTTATTCATATCTATTTCTGTATAAATAGGAATGTATTTTCGAACCTGGGATTCACTGCGCAGTGCCCTCAAACTCACACCATTTAGACAAACCATTTTCCTCTAAGTTAACTCTAAATTCATCCTTAGTGGTGCTCCGAGTTGCTTTCTGTGTTTTCTCCCGGCCTCACACAATGATTTTTCATTGAAGATTGTTTCTCTCTTAGCCTTTATCTTCTAAAGTTTAGTCACTAAGTCATTTGTTTCTATCATTTGCTTGAACCAACTCCATAGCCCAAGGTGTCACTCTCTTGCGGAAATATAACCAGAAATTATTAGTTCGAAGGTGTTAAATCTAGCCGATAGCTTAAAGTCATATCCTTTACTGAGACAAAGTCTCCTGAGAGAGCCCTCTCCAGGTCTAAAAGGCTAGTTTTTGATCTCAAATTTGTTTTGTAGGTTTCCTCTGTCATTCGTTTCTCAGCCAAACGAAGTTTACAGAGAGATAAAATTCCGGCGTCATTGCCAGTGATGAAATTGAATAAATTTTCCCTAGGAGAATGACTAAATTTACAGTTTTGGCCCCTGAGGGTAACAGAGGGACAAAAATATATGTTGGCTTAAACCTTTACCCTGGAAACTCCAATCAAAAATACCATTAGCACCAAGTAACGCGGTTCAGTAACCATGGCTTCGAGGATGATATATACCAGAGAAAATCCTGACCCAAACCCTATAGAGCCTGTGTATGACCCCGAGAAAATTCTGCGTAGGACTAAAGAGCAAGTGCCAGACCCATTCTATTACCTGGAGAGAAGTTTTTCCTTACCCAAATATAACGCACAGATAATTTACGACCTTGAGTTCGACTCATTATTTGAATAAACCCTGTTCAGGTCTAAGTCAGAAACCAACTTGGAAGAGAATTTTTTCGACCAAAAGAGATTCCAAGCCCTAGTATCTAATAATATCCCCCAAACCCCCAACCCTATTAGAGCCATGGCCTCCAGATTCTCCCCCCTCGTTCTGCCATCCCAACTGCATGATTTGTCCCAAAATTACAATCAGAGAATTAATCTCTACGATGTTGAAGGGAATGTTTCAACCCAAAAGCATCTAGATTGGTTCAAACATTTTGTCGACTTAGAAGAGGTAGACTATGTAGATGTGAAAATGAGTTTGTTCACACAACGTTTTATGGGGGAGGTGAGGAAGTGGTTCAAATCCATCCGAGCGTCAAGTATTCGAGACTTCACCGCATTGGAAATGTCCTTCCTTACTAGATGGGGAGACAATAAAAACCCCTTGCAGTTGTTGATGTAGTATAATAATATGAAGAGGGAACCGGAGGAAATGAGGAAATAATTCTCAGCCTATTTCATGAGGTTTTATAACTCAATCCCTGTAAAAGTCCATCCACCCCCTGGGGCTGTGCAACTGCTATATGCAGACTATTTCGATAGCAATTTCTCCTTGTTGTTGAGAGAAAGAAGATCAAAAAATCTATACAAAATGATGAGTGACACAATAAAAGTCAAGGTAAACATGATGGCGTCAGGGAATATCAAACAAATATTCAACAAGGGTGATAGGAAACCCCAAGGGAATGTCCATCCATCGACTTCGAGGTCTGCTGAAAAAAAAATTGACTTAATGATGAGGACCATGGAGAAACTAATGAAAAAAATGTCTGTGGGAAATAGAACCACTGCCCAAGAACAAAATGACCCCTAGCCCAGGAATCAAAACCTCATAAGGGGTCAATTTCCTCAGATCAAACAGAGGGGGCAGAGAGACCAGGGAGACTATCAAACAAGGCCTATGTTCCATAAAAATTATGTGGATGAGTATTTTGAGCATATGTTCGAATACCAAATGCATTTTTGTGATCACAAGAACCTGCACGTGTTTTTAGCAAAGGGCAAACATGATCGGTACATGAGAAAAAATGTTAATTTTATGCTGGAGATGGATGATGCATTGTTTTGGGAAACGAATTATGTGTTGTCCTGGGAAACAAAAGAGTTCAGGAAAGGTTATCAAAATGCTATCATACAGTTTCAGAAGAAATATAACCTCAGGAACAAGGAGGCGCATACTGAATCTCAACAGATAAATCCCACAAGGAAATATTTGGCGAACACCCCTTCCACAAGCCGACTGGGGCCAGACAACCCGACCAAGGATGAAACTGAAAAAGCAAAGTCAAAGGAGGAGGCCCTGAGGAAAATGACAGAAACAAGCGAGGAAGCAGGTGGAAAAGAGGTAGAGAAGGTCTATCCTCCCTTTAACTTTGAGCATGAAATGGCCAAGATCAAAATCTCTATCTCTTTTAACGAACTTATCTGAAAGGGTGAATATTGGGAGAAAATTATTAAAATTCTAAAAATGGGAGGGACCCCCGATACTTTGAATGTCCAAGATGATCACCGTGCTATTATGTTTGGTTCACACATTGAAGAGACAAGTAATATTGAGGACGCCCCTCCATTTTATGTCATTCTAAAGGTTCATGACATGACCCTACATAATTCCATGCTGGATTTGGGCACGTTGCACAACCTCATCCTAAAGGTGATCGTGGAGAAATTAGGTTTGGACATCACTAGGCCCTATAAGGACCTTTTCTCTTTTGATTTGAGGAAATCCAAGTGCTTGGGTCTCATCAAGGACTTGGTCATGTCATTGGACCAAATTCCTTCAAAGAACATGGTTATGGACGTGGTCGTGGCGTACATACCCCTTATGCTTCGCATGTTTTTTTCTAGGTCGTGGGCTACAAAGTTAAAAGGGACCCTTCAAATGGACATGCCAGATGCCACCATCCTATCATTGGCCCGGATAAATGGTTGTACAGAGAAGTGTTGTTGAAATTCATGGTAAACAACAAGACGTAGCCAAATAACCATCCTATATACTTCATCGACACTGAGGTTGGTTCCTCTATATTCTACAATGACCTGATCTTTGAAGAGGAAGAGACAACAACCATCATGACAATAGATAATGAAACCACACAACAAAAAACAAAGTGCGTCGACGCAAAGAACCAACAGAAACAAGATATGGAACATGAGTTTCGACGACGTTGTCAGTAAGTAAGTAGAAGGTGTCGGTGTATGGATAAGGCCCCCCAAGGTGGACACAAATTTGTGCTCATAAAAGCTCATGTTCGAATGTACAAACAACATGTTCGAGTATGAGGCACTAATTTTGGGCTTGAAGGTGTTGAAAGAATTAGGCGCAAAGAGGATAGCAGTGCAAGGAGACTCCGAGCTGGTTATAAACCACGTGAAATTCATGTATCCATCCAAACACCCTAGCCTGAGAGCACAAAGAAACCTGGCATTGGACCTCCTCGAAGAATTCTCTAAGTATGAGATATCGACAATCCCAAGGGGACATAATCAAATATCCGATGCATTGGCCACCTCAGCCTTGTTTTTTAAAATTCCTATATTTCCAAACTGAAAATACGAGATAGAAGTCAAACATAGGTTGATAGTGCCTGATAATATCAAACATTGGAAGATGTTTGAGGATGACAAATAGGTGGAGAGATTTCTTCGAATGAGAAATGAGTTCGCTAATATAAACATTGATGACGAGTGTTGTTGTGATGAAGACGAGAGCACGGATGCACACAGTAATGCAAAACCTTTCCAAAACCAAATAGTGGGAAGGGACATAGTACAACTGAAGAACAACATCATCCCAAAGGGGATAGTTCCTTTAGAAAATCTGTTTGACAAAAACGACATGGCTAGAAATCCCAAGATCACTGCAAATGATGAGGATGTATTGTTTGACATCCGAACTGAGGAGAACCCAAAAATAATCAAATTGTCAAAAACACTCAGTCCAGAGGTCAAACAAGACTACATCAAGCTCATGAAGGATTTCCCAGATGTTTTCTCTTAGAGTTATGACGACTTGAAGGTTTACGACACCAAAGTGATCCAACACATCATTCCTCTCAAAGAAGATTAGAGTCCTTTCAAACAGAAGCTGAGACGGATAAATCCCCTACTACTGTCGCTAATCGAAAAGGAGGTAAAGAAACTATTCGAAGATAAAATTATGATTTCTTTAAGGTTTTCGAAATGGGTGTCTGACTTGGTGCCTGTAAGAAAAAAGAGAGGAGAAATAATATTGTGTGTGGATTTTATAAAATTGAACAAAGTGTCCTTCAAGGACCACTACCCACTCCCTAAACTGGACTATGTCCTCCAAAGGGTGGTGGTGTCCCAGAAGATGTCCATGATGGACAATTTTTCGGGTTACAATCATATCTTGGTACACCCGAACGATAGGGAAAATAATTATTTTACGACACCATGGGGGAAAAATGTATGCCAAGATGCCTTTTGGCCTAATGAAGGTCAAATCTACCTTCCAGAGGGAAATGGACATCGCGTTTTCTGATGAAAAGGAAAATCTTATTGTGATCTATCTGGATTACATCACAGTATACTCTGACTCTGACGAACAACACCTTGGGAATCTGAAAAAGTTTTTCCATAAGTGCAGGAAGTCCGACATATAGCTAAATCTGAAGAAATCACATTTCGTGATGGAAGAAGGAAAGTTGTTGGGGAACATTATCTCGAAAGAGGGAATTAAGATAGACCTCAATAGGGTTGAAGGAATCCTAAAAATTGGCACTCCGTGTAGTAAGAAGTAAGTGCAATCCTTCCTAGGAAAAGTAAACTTCTTGAGAAGATTCATCCCGAACCTGGCAGGGATTATAAAACATATCACCTGCATGCTCAGAAACGGGAACAAGATCAAGTGGAACCCACAATCCAAGAAGTCATTTGAAGATATCAAGGTGGCATTGACTAGATCTCTTTTGCTAGCGAGTCCAGACTTCACAAAAGATTTCATCATGTTTTCATTTGCCTCAGAGAATACGATTGTCAGCATGTTGTTACAGAAAGATGAGTAGAACTTCGAGAAGACCATAGCCTATTTCAGTCGAACACTGAGGGATGCTCCACTAAGGTATGACATTATGGAGAAACTATAATACACCTTAGTGAAGGCCCTAAAGGAGTTCAGAACATACATATTACACTCCCACATTATCTCTTACATGCCCAACAATTCAGTCGAGGATATCTTGACTCATCCTGACCCAGAGGGAAGGAGAGGTAAGTGGATAGTGGCCATGTTGGAATATGACCTTGAAATCAAGACCACGAAGCTGATCAAGGGTTAGGTCCTTGCAAAGTTGATGGTGCAGTCAGACTGCGATGATTTGGGGATCAAATTCATCGTCAATTTGTGAGAAAACCCTTAAGAAGAAATAACTGCGCAGGTCTCTCAAGAGTTCATTGATTCACCGTGGTATACATACATCATATATGTGCTAAGAAATATTCAAGCCCCTCTGGGTTTAAGCAAGACCAAGGAAATATTTTTAAAGCTCAAAGTGGTTAAGTTCTGCTTCCTGGATAGTTCAGCATACTAGAAAGATCCCAGAGGGATAATGCTAAATTGTTTGCTGGAAAACGACGTGAAATGAGCTATTAAAGATTTTCACAAAGGCGACTGTGAAGGACACCACTGCTGGAAAACTACCACACACAAAATCCTAGGATCAAGTTACTATTGGCCTACCATCTTCTCTTACGTATACAAATAATTTTTCATCTTCCATGAGTGTCATATTTTTTATGGAAGAAGAAAATTGCAGCCCCTGCCACTAAATTCCATCTCAATTGATGCCCCTTTCATGGAGTGGGGCGTATATTTCATAGGGGAAATAAATATTCCATCCTCTGTGCAAAATAGATGGATACTCACTGCCACAGATTACTTCACAAAATGGATAGAAGCAATCCCCATGAAGCAGGCTATTGATGTAGTCATCATCCAATTTTTGGAGAAAAACATCTTGTCGAGATTTGGATTCCCTGTCAAGATCATAACAGATAACGCGACCGCATTCAAGTCCAAGAATATGGAGAGTTTATGTCAGGATTACAATATAAATATGGGGAATTCTACAACATACTACCCACAAGGGAATGGGTTAGCAAAATCATCGAATAAAAGCCTGATGAGGATCATCAAGAGACTCCAGGAAGACAACAAGAAGGCACGAAATAAAAAGATTATGTATGCATTGTGGGTGGAAAAGGTTACCACCAAGAAGTCCATCTTGAGATCACCTTTCCAGATTGTATATGAGGCATATGTGATTTTCCCCACCTCGTCGGGGTTTCCCGTCAAAAATTTACTACAAGAGTAGGAGGCCGAGCCAGATGACACACAGAGGAGAATAAATAAGCTAATTCATACACAACAGATGAGAGAATAGGTGTACAATCGATCACAACTCCACCAGGAAAGGATGAAGAAAACCTTTAACAAGCACTCTAACCAGGAGGAGTTTCAGTTGGGGGATCTGGTGTTGAAATGGGACACGAGAAATGAAGATAAAGGAAAGCATGAAAAGTTCGACAATATTTGGATGGGTCCTTTCAAAATCGGTGCATATCACGGAAATAACACCTATTTTCTAGAAGAACTAAATGGAGAGTCCGTTGGTTGGGGACTTGTAAATGACAGGTTCCTCAAACACTATTTAGTGAAATAAAGTTTTTTTAAGTCAGATACCATTGTAAATAGTCGATTTTTTTTTTGTCAAGTCAGTTGGTCAATAGAAAATTGAAGCCTGAAGTGAAGGCCCTGAGTTTATGCTGAAGCCTTTTTAGGAACTACATTAATAGTTTTAGGTTGTGTTTTGTTTCTCATATGTCATATGTATGAAAGTTGAATAAGGCCCAATGGTTAGGAACTTGGTCTGTTGTTCTTTTCTACCTCACGGGGAGGATAACATCCCCATTGGAGCCAGCTATTAGCGGTGCCATTTTTCCTTCAGTTAGAGTCAATCTTAGTCGATTCATGGCTTGTTTGTCAAGGCATGTGAGGTCAGGTACTTAAAAACAAAAGGGTCAAATTCAGCAAGTGGTTTTTTGGACCTTGGAGTCGGGAAGGGATGTCAGAGTCAAAACATGTGTAAAAGTATGAGTGTGTTCCTAGAGAGTCGACTCCTATCAAAAAGGGAGTCTCTACGTGCCCCAGGTTGAGGAAAGTTGTTAATAGAAGTCACATCAACAAGTACAATAACCATTATCAGCTCATTATGAAGGCCGAGAAGATGAAAAATTGTGGCGTTCGTATCACGTTTTCCCTGCAACCTTTATCAGTTGTACTTTACACGCACAGATGTGCTATGGAAAATCTACAGTTCATTTCGAAACATTGATTTGCCATGAATTCAGTGTTCCTTGACACAATTCCTCCTCCCACCTACTATGTTATGAGTTATGGATGCTCTGCATGCATTCTATTTGCGAATCAGGTTTATGCATTGTTTGTAATCTTTTCTTGCAATGCTAGATTGATCAAGTTTTCCACCTTGGGCCTTTCCGGATCCACCGCGTAAAATAAAAATATGGGTTGCACCATGGTAGCTGGGGAAACGCGAGTCCCAAATGATTCATGCGCAAGATCGGTTGCCGAAGAATCACTTATGCATGTTATTCAACTGGAACCAGTCAAAGATACAAGCCGAGAGAGAGGGAGCAGAATGAGGAGGATAGATGTCACGGGAACTAATGTTCGAGAGCCATCTTAGCAGCTGAAACAGGCATAATGCGCCATCGCCAAACTTTACCAGGAAAACATGGAAATGACACAACAACTAACAATGAAGACCCTTGAAGTTTCAGCATCGCAAATCCGTGAAGGAAATGTGATGTGGCTCAAGAGACAACTGAAAGAGGCATAGGATACAATCATACAGTTGCACAAAACACAGAGGTTGTTAGAAGAAAGGAATGTGAATCATTTCATAGAATGTGAAGAGGCCGAGGAAAAATCCCGCGCAACTCTTTCCAGCGCACAGAAGAAACATGATTAATACTGTCCATACTCGTATCCTCAAACAGAGAGAAGATATTGACAATTTTGAAGGAGGCATCATCCTTAGACGTTTTGTTTTTTTTGTAACGGCCATGACAGTCAACAACCACTCGCCACGTACACTCCCCAGCAAATATGTGCGCGGAAAAAATCAAAACCATTACAGTAGATAGCGAGACCCTAACAAATTATTTGATTGTTCATAATTTTTTCCAAAGGAAGGCATTGACACATGATTCTTCCCATGATGAGACCTCACTGGTAATCGAATACCTGTGGAAAAATACAAGTAGTCGTTATGTGACCAGATGTAGTTGTTTTCTATTTTTGGAAAGGCATCATGTGAAGAGTCATTCAGCATAGAGTAGTCAGTTTCCTAAATTTTAGAGATAGTAGCTAGAGAGTAGGGTATCCCAAGAGGCACCATCGCCTATATATTTGATCTTTTCAATGTAATCTGGGTTGGTTGGCAAACTAGTGTAGACAATGACTATTTAATGTAGTTTGAGCTCGATCAAAATTTAATGCAAAATTCCTTAAGCTTGATGAAAATATTCCAATTGTAGCAGTTTGATGTATTGTTTCCTTTCTTTGTGTACGTACTCCTTGTTTTCTTTATTCATATATATATATATATATTTCTGTCTATATAGGAATGTATTTTCGAACCTGGGATTCACTGCACAGTGTCGTGGTATTCCCGCCATTTAGACAAACCTTTTCCCTCTAAGTTAACTTAGAATTCATCCTCAACGGTGCTCCGAGTTTCTTTCTGTGTTTTCCCCCTGCCTCACACAACGAATTTTCACTGAAGACTATTGCCCACTTAGCCTTTATCCTCTCAATTTCAGTCACCGAGTCATTGTTTTTTATCGTTTTCTCAAACTGACTCCATATCCCAAGGTCTTACTCTCTTGCACCAATATAACTAGAACTTATTATTTCAAAGATGTTAAACCTAGCTGATAACTCAAACTCATATCTTGTACTGAGACAAAGTCTCGTGAGAGAGCCCTCTCCAGGTCCGAAAGGATAGTTTCGAATCTCAAAGTTGGTTTGTAGGTTGCCTTTGTCATTCATTTATCAGCCGAATGAAGTTTACAGAGAGATAACAACTACCACTGATATTGTCACTGCCACATCCTCATCAACATGTAATCAACCTAACAACCAACCTGACAACGTCATTGTCATATCAACCTAAAACTAATGATCAACCAATAATCCAACTTTTTGATGTCCCTGTCACCATTATTGTCACTATCATTGTCACTAATATACCATCATAATCCAAATATAACCATATCCACTCACATGGATACCAAAACCATCACCGTACCATGTACATCAACCATGTACCAGAACCTGTACAATACCATGTACAACAACCATGTATCAAACATATACAATATCATGCACATCAACCATGTACCAAAACCTCTACCATATCATAAACCAAGGTCAACAAGAATTTCCTCTAAAAATGTACCATATCCTCATCAACTCATGAACCAAAACATGTAACATAACATGTGACTTGACAATATACCATATTACTCATGATATTCAATACACCAAGTACCATAATATATTGTTGGAACAAGGGTAGACCTAGGGTTCAACGGTTCAACAATGCACCAACAAAACCCTAACTACCAGCCCTTTTAGCAACACTTGCAAAGAAGATGAAGTTTCACCCGAGGTAGAGGCAGGGGTGGTTGCAGAACTCAAATGTCTACAATCTAGCTGGGACATAGATATGTGATTATACCACTTAACAAAGCACTTAACGGTTAACATTCATCAATACTTAACCTTTATTAACATCGCAGATCCAAACCCTAATTAAAGAGCAATGAAGTATTCGACCAGATCTAACACATCTCAACACTTAGCATGGAGAGATAGATAAGATATAACATTCATTCACCTTACCAATCACTAAGATATTATACCGGATGCATCATACATAAATATATCGACACTAAGCATAAATCATATCACTAACATACAACCATAATTCACAAAGAAACCATAACACAGGATATATGTGGTTCACCCCAGTGTGGGGCTACGTCCACCAACTCTTCATATTATTTATTATCTTCTATCAATCTTCTTACATGCACAAAGCCTTAGAACCCACTCCACATAGGACAGGAGATCTGCACGCACCTCGCTAGATCCTCCTTCCCTGAGCTACGTTTAAGCGAAAACACTAGTACATTTGGGTCAAATTCCGATGGTGTGTTCAACGCAATTGCCACTTTATATTGTCAGGAGAACAACAAACAAAAAACCCCCTCAAATGTCATTTCACATGATGTCTCTTTTCCGATGACATAGATTTCGTCGTTGTTGCGACGTCTTGGAGGTGGCAAGACCGATGTCTTGAATGTGGCAAGAGAGACGTCTTGATCATGGCAAGAGAGACGTCTGGAACGTGTCAAGAGAGACGTCTTGAATGTGGCAAGAGAGAAGTCTGGAACGTGGCAAGAGAGACATATTGAACGTGGCAAGAGCGACGTCTGGAACGTGGCAAGAGAGACATTTTGAACATGGCAAGACCGACGTCTTGAAGGTGGCAAGAGAGATGTCTAGAATGTGGCAAGAGACACGTTAAGAGGTATCATCTACGATGTGGTTTCTATGGGAGCGACACTCCAATATGTCGCAATAACGACTGTGTTGTAGGTATTTAAAAAAGAAATACAATATCAATACTGAGAGGGACAGGTACATTAACCTTTGCTAAGATACTAGCCATATCAATATTTAAATCTATATCATCGGTCTTAGGCAAGGTGGGTTGAGGAGGAGGACTAACTTCCAATGGTAAAGGGGGTCTTGTCTAATGAGGTTTATGATCACTAGGATATGTCTCAGTTGTGTTATCACATGAACTCACAATTGTTGAGCTAAAATCCAAAAGCTCAAGTGCAATCATGCATTATAAGACTACAAAAATATACTAGAGAGTAAGTCCCT
>ML807768.1:238624-270966 GCA_009831015.1 Picea engelmannii
GTGGGAAGATATAGAATGGGTTAAAATTTAGATATGGGAAGACACCCCACTCTTGGAGGAACCATTAAACACTTGGTTTTTCTTAGAGGCCATTAAATATTGAAGTCTCTATTCTAGTAAGAGCACTCATATATGCCAATATAATTTTCTCTCCCTAAAGCATGTCATGTTGGGTATATAAGTTGCCACTCATTGTGGAAATACTTTGTGACATAATCAATAGTGCTAAGGCCTTCATAATTTAAACATCTTCAATTCCCCCTTCGTTCACACTTACACTCACCACACCCATGTCTTAAGGGCCTCCTTCACAAAGGATAATTGTCACACCACTGTACCTTGTAAGCATAAATAACTCCTCTATTGAGTGTGACTGTGCCCTCACTGTTGTTAGGAATGTATTAGAACAGACCTGAAGATGGCAACCCATGAATGCGCCTTTTTGCTAGTAATAACTCCTTGGAATTAATGCCTAGATGTTAACATTTTTTCCTAGGCCACAAGCATCAACCTTCTTACTGTTGTTTTCAATGATGGACAGGTATGCCAATGATATCTTTGGCATAATGTTGAAATGATAAAAAAGGGACCCTAGAAATACTACAGAATAACCATGTTTCTTGAAAATCTAAAGGCATCAATTGCAAGTACTATTTTCAACCCATCAATATGTCCTCACCAATGATATTCTTCAAAAAGAAAATGCCAAAGACAACATTCATGTTTCCACCAAAGTGCATCTTCATATCTCTAGAAGTGAAATAGAAAGGCTCTCTCTCCCATCATAAACAAGATGCCAATCTCTCTAGCTCACAACTCCTCGTACAATGCTTCTGAAAATCCCTAAAATGTTCATGCATTTTTGGACATGATCTATATGAGCTCCCTCAAAATTGAGTACCACGGTAGAGTAAAAGTCAATAAAATTTGTCAAGACTATTAAATCATTTCTTGTAATTCCTCCAAAGGAACTTGAGTGCATTGATCAAGTCATGATTGTAAATTTCTGAAAGTGAGTCAAACCAAATATTTGTCTAGAGTTGAGTGATTGTGTGTGAAAGGAGAAAACTGGTTGTCTATTTCCTTTGTATAGGTATGGCAAAAATATAGCTACTAAGAGAACAATGAGAAGAAATGATAAATACTTGAGAATTGTTCGGAACAACAAGACTAGTGAAACCCTATAATTCTCCGTTTGAATCCCAAAAGGAGATTGAGAAAGCTAGGTGGACAAAAAGACTAGGTGTCGATGAATGGTGGACAACAATTTATAAAAGGTGGAGTGTGTAGAATAGGGGGTGAAATTCAGTTAGTTGTTTTGATCCCTTACATAATTTGCTACCACAACAGTCGTCAGTATGCATATGTTCTATTTCTACCTCTTTTCAGAATGATTAGGAAAACATATAAATCAGTTCTTTGTCCAAAATGAATTGTTTCAGATGGTTTATCTGCACCCTTCATACCAGCTATAAAGCAAAGAAAATGAGAGAGTAAAATAATACACTGTTGTACAAAAGGAATACCATTGAAACACAAAAGTAATGCACATCAGAAGAACTCACCCGAAGGCATTTTGATGCCATTTCACTATTAGCACTGAATCATTGAACATGTATTGGCACAAAATATTAATTATAGTAGTTACAAGTTCTTGACAAACCCCCACCTCAGGATTGATACTCACAACAATGTCACAATCTTTTCCTTCTGACCAAGAAAATCTATTATTGCAGCCATCTGGTAAATCAAATGTAATGGCATATGGATCCCCAACACCAACCTGCATAGATACAAATAGATGTCAATATAAAATGTAAAGGGCTAGGGGTTGTTGGATCTAGTGGATGCACATAAGGTTGCCTAATACATATCAAATTAAATCGTAACTGACCTTCCAAAAGAGTCCTATTGAAAAAGAGCAGTAGACAGAAAGTAGAACTTTCAAAGTCGATTTCAGATTATTGTGAAATATTTTATAAAATTTCCATACACTTAAAAAGAAGAACCGACAAAAGCTTAAATTTGCAATTGCAGTTTTCCTTGAAAATATAGATCAAGCTTACTCTTGCAATAAAATCTCCAACCAGGTGTCTAATGTCACTGACATCATCATTGTGGAATAGTTCAACAAGTCTCTAGACAACAGGAACAATACCAGGATTGCAAGGCCATCCTCTGCACTCAGAAGACTGCATATCCATGCCACCTCTTAAGAAAAGTATTTCTCTTGATTGAATTTTTTTATGAAGACTCTGCAGACTGAGAAAACAATAAGAACAAGCTCCCAACTAAGAACCTAAGTTAATAAAAAAGTACCTTCAAAATGGTTATTATGTTTCCATAAAAAGTCATGTCTAGGACAAGTTATCTAACATGACATACCTCCTGAGACGTAATTGTTGTGGAAAATTGGATGTCCTTTTGACAAACTAGAAACAAAGAGAAATATGTAAGATCAATGACATAAGATACAAACACCTCATAAAATAAACAAATTGTCCATTGAAATAGAACATTTGTAAAGAATCAAGGATAAAACCTTGATAAACTCATTTGTCGGAGTCTGACCCAGCCAAAGATCTGGATGGAATTTCCATATATGTTCAAAGCAATCCAAATCAAGAAAAGGATCCAATTCCTAAATCAAGACACAAAAAGTAAAGAAGAACAAAACAAATCTTATAGATAGCAAAACAACGTTATTGTATAAGAATAACAAATAAGTCCCTAGAAAATGAGAACCAAACACAGATATTCACATACCTTGACAGAATTATACAATGAATGATCAACATCCATAGTTAATCAATACAACAATGATAATACTTGAGAATATGGCTCTGTAGTCCTTTCACCATCTTTTACATGATCATAGCTAAAGTAACATGCAACCAGTTTTGATATTATTAACTGCAGCCAGAAACAACTTAATGAGTTAAGCATGAAAGAAAATATATGGGGTCTGCCACTAATCCATCAATAACTGAACCTTGTCCAAGATCAACAATGTGGTTTTAAGAAGAAACTGCACAAAAATAAAAATAAAAATCATTTGCTTACCTGAAGTTGACTGCCTACTACATGAGAGGTCTCTTCTGAGGGCAGTAATTTAAAAATGTCAAGCAGAGATGACATCAGATGACAACACTGATATTGCAACTCATGGAAACCTAATGAAAAAAGAATACGGTGGAATAGATAGTGGTAAAGTCATTCAAAGGAGGTCATTTAACCTAAAACCATTATACTAAAAGCAACATAATATGGGATGGAATCTCACTTATTCCATATAAAATAACTATTCAACTACTTTGAAAGAAAGAGTCTCGAATTTTGTTGTAAAATGTAACCACAATATTCAAAAAGGAAGTCATGGTAACAATGTTTAACATTTTTCCTTTACATACTAATGTATCATCCTTATAAATGACATTTGAAGAAGATGTGAAGAGGGGTTAGTGAAGACAAATAAAGAAAATCACGAGTAGGACAGGACCATGAGCTATGCCCCTCACCAAATATAAGTTCACTATCTTGAGTTTTTTGAAGGGCATTCCAGCAAGCAAAGGAAGGTATGAACATCGCCCTTACTTCTAGCACCACCAGTACGCAAGTGAAGGTTTATAAATATGAGAATTATCTAATCTGATGAAAATAATTATGTTACATTAATTAATATTAGAGACAAGTAGATTATCTAGTTTTAGAGTGTAACCTTGGTTGTGAATTCAAATACTATTATTGTTAGAGATGAAGAATTGAGCCCATCTCATTTATTTAAGATAAAAATGAATGTTAAAAAATATTTGGTTGAAAATTTGTTGAGAAACAAAATATTTTATACATAATGAGATTCCATATTCTCACTTTGAAATATAAGGGTAAGAATGCCCGTGAACAGTGATATTCACATCAAGTCAGAACACACAGAATAGAGGACAAGCAAACAATAATATTACAAAAACCATTACAAGTGGCAGTCCTCTAGTGGATTGCTCTGCAATTTTCAACATTATAAACGCAATTGTACCACCGAAAAGATTATGGCGCATACCTCTAGTCTTGAATCTTTATTATACACTTCTTTCAATCATACACAGAGTAGAAAGACTATAATCAAGTGAAGACTAAAAGTATCGCTGCAGCCACCATAGTTAAGAATTTCCATGAACCGAAAATATGTTCTTGTTCACGAACTCCACCACAACAACATTCCATTTCCTATTATAATATCTATTTCCATCCTCTATAACATTGTCCAGATATTCAACCTTCATGAGACGAACACACTTACCCATGCTATTCCAAAGGCTCGCAACCTCTCTGTCGCTTTGGAGGTGGTTTCTAATAATGGGCAGGAGGTTTCCTAAACATGTTCCGTTGTCCCCAAAACTCCCCTCATGGGCAGGAGGTTTCCTAAACATGAGTTTGAATTTCCACACAACAACACAATGAAAATATGTCATCTTAAATAAAAAGGAAATTCTTCAACTAATGTACAGGATACAGAGTAGTTATATGGCCACGTTATTCAGATACCTTTACCTTCCTAATCTGATCAAACAAATACTTAACAATTTGAGTGACTAGTTATATGGCCATGTTATTCAGATACCTTTACCTTCCTAATTTGATCAAACAAATACCTAGATATTTGAGTGAGTAGTTATATGGCCACGTAATTCAGATACCTTTACATTCCTAATATGATCAAACAAATACTTAGAGATTTGAGTGAGTAGTTATATGGCCACGTTAGTGCCATATCCAGAGCTTGGAAAAGTAATGACAAGCACAAATATCTGAAAACATCCTAATCATAAATCAGGTATTGCCTTTGTTAATGTCTTATCCAAAACCTGGAAAAGTAATGATAAGCACAAATATCTTTGGCTTTGTTAATGTCATATCTAGAACCTGGAAAAGTAAGGGCTTTGTTAATGTCATATCCAGAACCTAGAAAGGTAATGACAAACACCAATGTCTGAAAACATCCTAATCATAAATCAATTTTAGGCCAACACCATATGAAAACATCATTATCATAAATGAATTTTATGCCAGAACCATGTGTTGTCAGTACTGAATGACGCTAGGAGGAGGAAACAATGCTACGTTGAATTAGGTAATGGATGGTGGATAATCTGAGTTCCATATTGAAGGTAAAGCATCATTAGAATGATGGTGTATGTCTGTATGTAAATGCCTTAGTCTTCAATTTGGCATATATCATATGCCCTATGCGCGCCTCTCGACCAACTTTATCGAACATATTCTATTTTCTTCTGAACGTTTCCATTAATATAGATTAATTTTCGTAGGGAAAACTCTGAAACATGTTGTAGCCATTCTCTTCTAGTTAGACATCCATTCAATTAAATAGATAATATGGCACGATATTCACATCAATCCAGAACACACAGAATAGAGGACAAGCAAACAATAATCTTACAAAAACTGTTACAAGTGGCAGTCCTTGTGAAAAAATGGAGGTCAATCGGGTTTCCGCAATTACAAACGCCGAACACAAAAAACAAAAGACCATGTTGTTTGCTGAATCGCAAAATGCGAAAAGGCTGTGGGCCCAACACTTTGGGTTTTTGGGTTCGGGATTCGGCAATTACAAATGCCAAACACCAACACACAACAATTCCCGAATCATGAAAATGCGAATGAAATGTGGGCCTGGTGTTTTCTGGGTTTCAGGGTTTGGGATTCGACGATTACAAATGCCAAACACCAACACACAACAACTCCCGAATTGTGAAAATGAGAATGGAATGTGGGCCCAGTGTTTTTCAAGTTTCGGGGTTTGCAAACCCTTGATACAAAACAACGCGCAACTTCAATCACCAAATTGTGAAATGTGAATAAACTGTGGGCCCAACAATTTCGGGTTTCGGCGTTTGGTAAAGCAAAGGAACTCCACGCACTTTTAATAAGTGAACTCCGAAATGTGAAATAACAAACTTATAATTAAAATGATTTTTCAAATCATATACGCTCCAACAAATAATCTTGGGATAAATGTACAACCGGATTCCCAATGGGTAAAAACAAGAAATTACTACATTTGTTCAAAAAAGAATTTTTATCAAGAGATGAAATGAGTTTACAAACTCAGTAAAATATAAATGCAGAGCAGACCTCCAAACAGAGAATAACCAATTCAATTCAAGAAATGCTTTCAATCTATCTCACCATTTACAATTTCAACTATGGTATTTAAACACATAAAATTGCCCCTTCGATCTTCAAAAATATTTTAATCAAGGATGTGATGGTGTCTTGTAGCCTGCAAAGGTTAAGGCGGTCACAGTTTAAGTTATGTAAAACAAAATTGTAATCGATGGTTTAATCCTCGAGTCTTGAAGGGTCAAGACGGCCACCGATTCACCATTTGCAAAGAGGCGGTGAAATGATTACTTCCTAACATACTCCCTCTTAATCATTTCAGAACAAAAACAAACTAAAACTATGTAAAACAAAATTGTTGTAAACAATGAATTACAACTTGCAGAACCCAATATTGTTTCTATGAATTTTAAATAGCTCATTTCCCAAAGGCTTCATAAATATGTCTGCAAATTGTTTTCTAGATCTAAAAAACTAAACAGAAATCTCCTTACCAATTACCATCTCTCGAATGAAATGATACCTTGTATCAATGTGCTTACTAAGTTTGTGAAAAACGTGATTCTTTGACAATGCAATGGCAGACTTATTGTCACAGAGAATGTGGGTTGCATAATTCTAGTTATGCAATAATTCATTCAATACCCTTCTCATACATACGGCTTGACATGAAGTTGCAGCTGTTGCAACATACTCTGCCTCAGTGGAAGATAGAGTCACAATGGGTTGTTTCTTTGATGCCCATTCCACTTCTTCAGATCCAAGACTAAAACTATACCCAGATGTGCTTTTTCTGTCAACAATAGAACCTACAAAATCACTATCAGTATATCTGATCAGCTCAAAGTTTAAGCTTGATGTGTATCAAATACCAAAGTTAGTTGTTCCAACAACATATCTTAAGATCCTCTTTCCTGCTTGCCAATGAGTAATCTTCGAAGTCTCAATGAATCTTGAAATCAAACTTACAGCAAACATAATATCAGGTCTAGTTGCTTTTAAGTACATAAGGCTTCCAACCAACCTCTTATACAGGGTTTTATTAACATATGATCCTTCATCATACTTGCTCAGTTTAATACCAATTGCCATTGGTGTTGCAGCTGGCTTTCTATTCAACATTCTAAACCTTTTCAACACTTCATTTGCATAGTTAGTTTGACAAATGAAAATTCCATCATCAGATTGATCCACTTCAATTCCAAGAAAAAATTTCATCAAACCTAAATCAGTCATCTCAAACTTTGTTTTCATGGCATTTTTAAAGTCTTCTACAGATAGATCTCTAGTAAAAATCAGGTCATCAACATACAAACAAACAATCAAAATTTTACCTTCCTGGTTCACATTTGTATACAGAGTTGGTTCACTTGGACTTCTGTTGAATCCAACACTAATCAGGTATTCATCAATCCTGCTATAGCAAACTCTGGATGCCTGCTTCAATCCATATAAATCTTTCCTCAACTTATAAACTTTATCTCTGTGCTTATCAATCTCATAACCCGGAGGTTGTCTTACATAAACTTCTTCTTCCAAATATCCATTTAAAAATGAAGACTTGACTTCCATCTGATGCATGATCCATCTATTATGAGCTGCAATAGCTAAGACCATCCTTACTGTGTCAATCCTTGCTACAAGAGCAAAGGTTTCATTGTAATCAATACCAGGTTGCTGACTAAACCCCTGAGCTACAAGTCTTGCCTTGTACTTTTCAACTTCACTATCTGCATTCATCTTAGTCTTATAAACCCATTTAACACCAATACTTTTCTTGCCTTCAGGTAAATTGACAAGATCCGAGGTGTTATTCCTATCAATGGAATCAATCTCCTCATCCATTTCTTTTATCCAAACATCCTCTTTAGCAGCTTCATCATAACTTACAGGATCATAAGCTATAAATGCAAAATTAGAAATCTGATTTACTTCTTCATTCTGATCATACAATTCTCTTATGCTTCTAGTCTTTTTTCCTTTAAATCTATTTCTTAATGAAGCTAAAGTGGGATTTGATTCACTACTTACCTGTGAATCAGATTGATGTCCACCATATCCAGATGGCTCACCACGCTCATGATTTCTTGGCATTCTAAATTGAGATGGGTTGAAATCTGGTGCTTGGCTTGTTGGACTTCTTGCTGCAGGCATATGTGCAGAACCATCTGTCCATCATCTTCAGCCTGCTCAGCTCCATTATCATCTTCAGAGGGTAACATAATTCCCTCTGAAATTGATTTGTCAATACTTCCATCCCAGGCTTAATTTTCTTTAAACTGAACATCTCAATTGATTACATATTTTCGGGTGATGAGATTGTAGAGTTTATATTCCCTAGACTCTTCACTGTATCCAACAAAAATACATCTCTCGCGTTTGTCATCGAACATCCTTCTCATTTCTACAGGTACATGTGCAAGTGAAACACATCCAAAAATTCTGAAATGAGAAACATTGCAAGGGTTACCATCCCAAGCTTCCTGAGGTATATGATCCCTGATAGTTTTGGTTGGACTTCTATTAAAGATAAAAATAGAGCAAAGAACGACATCTCCCCAATATTCATTTGAAATATGATTGTCTTTCAACATGCTTCAAGCCATATCCATGATGGTATGCTTCTTCCTTTCAGCCACTCCATTCTGTTGTCGAGTATATCGAGTAGTAAACTGCCTTTTAATTCCATGAAAATCACACAATTCAATGAATTCATTCAATTTATACTCACCTCCTCTGTCAGACCCGAGGATCTTAATGGTGTGACCACTCTCATTCTCAACCATAGACTTAAACCTCTTGAAAACATCAAAGGCTTCAAGTTTTTGCTTCAAAAAATACAACCAAGTCTTCCTACTAAAATCATCAATGAAAGTCAAGAAATAAACACAACTATTCAAAGAAGGTGTTTGCATAGGTCCACATAAATCTTTGGGGACAATTTCCAAAGGAGATTTTTCTTTGTAGGAAACACTTGAAACAAATTTCTCTTTGTGATGTTTTCCAAGTATGCAACTCTCACAAGATCTTGTAGGTTGCTGAATACAAGGTAACCCCTTCACCCTCAGTTTCTTATGTAACAAATCTAGGCAACCAAAATGTAAATGACCATATCTGAAATGCCATAACCAAGATTCATCTAAACTTCCAGCTTTATAAGCATTCACAGAACCACTCAAATCGTTTCACATAACAAGTGGAAACATTCTACTCTTGGTCATCTCTACTCTTGCAATCAACAATTTGTTTGGTAATTTATCATAGGTACTACATACCCTGTTGTTGAACAACACTCTGTACTTTTTCTCCAGCAACTGCCCAACACTGATAAGATTTCATTTTAAGCCAGGAAGAAAGTAAACATCATCAATATTTCTTCTTTGATTGTTCTTAGTGTAAACTGGAACTATACCTTTACCATTGATTGTAACCTTACAGTCATTTCCCAGTTTGACTTCAGACTGAATACTAGTATCAATGGAAGAAAATAAGTCTTTATTACCAGTCATGTCGTTACTGCAACCACTATCCAAAAACCAAATATCATTTGCACATTCCTGAGTGATGTTACAGGTCAAAAACATATGATTTTGATGATCCTCAGACTCATTTATAATATGTGTAGACTGCTTTCTAGCATCTGCCTATTACTTCCAACATTTGTTAGCAAATTGCCAAAACTTCTTACAATAATAACATTGCACTTTAGTTTTATCATACCTCTGATTATCTTGCTGCCAAGGTTTGCTTTTGCTCCCTCTTAAATTAGGAGGATTCTGCTAGAACTTTTGGTCAGACTCTGATTCAACTCTGTTGTTCCTTGGACCAAAAAATCGACCTCCTCTTCCACAAGTATGAAACCTTCCTCTACTTCTTCCTCTGGTAACATGCAGTTGGGATTTGAAAGCATGCTCCAATGATCCTTCTTCATATCTAGATATCCTAGATTCATGATCAACAAGAGAACTAGTTAACTCATCAATTTGCATTAAACTTAAATCTTTAAATTCCTCTATGGGAACAACAACAGGTTCAAACTTCTTGGGAAAAATTCTCAGCACTTTCTCAATAACTCTTTTATTCTCAATATCATTTACATACTGCCTGAGCTGGTTTAAAACACTCATCACCTGAGCCATGAATGTATCAACACTTTCATTATCCTTCATCTTCAGATTTTCAAAATCCCTTCTCAAGTTATACAACTTGACTATCTTCATCTTGGACACACCTTGATATTAGGTTTCAAGAATGTCCCAAGCCATCTTCGAAGATGCAGCACTAGAAATATTCATAAAAATGGATTCATTTAATCCTTGCTGGATTAATCCAAGAGCTTTATTATCCTTCTTCCTGTTTTCCTTCAGTAAAACATGGTCAACATTAGACAGAACCAATTCTTCTGCAACATCCACTGGCTCGGGATAACCATCAATAAAATAAGTCCACAAATCATGAGAATGCGAAATCGTCCCTTCGATCTTCTAAAATATTTTAGTCAAGGCTGTGATGGTGTCTTGTGGCATGCAAAGGTTAAGGCGGTCATAGTTTAAGTTATGTAAAAAAAAATTGTAATCAGTGGTTTAATGCTCGAGTATTGAAGGGTCAAGACAACCACCAATTCACCATTTGCAAAGAGGCAGTGAAATGATTACTTCCTAACATACTCCCTCTTAATCATTTCAGAACAAAAAAAACTAAAACTATGTAAAACAAAATTGCTATAAACAATGCATTACAACTTGCAGACCCCAATATTTTTTCTATGAATTTTAAACAGTTTATTTCCCGAAGGATTCATAAATATGTCTACAAATTGTTCTCCAGATCTGCAAAACTGAGAAGAAATCTCATTACCAGTTACTAGCTCTCGAATGAAATGATACCTTGTATAAATGTGCTTACTTTGTTTGTAAAAAACATGATTCCTTGACAATGCAATGGGAGACTTATTGTCACAGACAATCCGGGTTGCATCATTCTAGTTATGCAATAATTCATTCAATACCCTTCTCATCCATACAACTTTACATACAACTGTATCTATTGCAACATACTCTGCCTCAATGGAAGATAGAGTCACAATGGGTTGTTTCATTTGATGTCCATGCCACTGCTCTAGATCCAAGACTAAAAATATACCTAGATGTGTTTTTTCTGTCATCTATGGAACCTACAAAATCACTATCAGTATATCTGATCAGCTCAAAGTTTAAGCTTGATGTGTATCGGATACCAAAATTAGTTGTTCCAGCAACATATCTTAGGATCCTCTTTCCTTCTTGCCAATGAGTAATCTTCAGAGTCTCCATGAATCTCGAAATCAAACTTACAACAAACATAATATCAGGTATAGTTGCTTTTATGTACATAAGGCTTCCAACCAACCTCTTATACAAGGTTTTATTAACATATGATCCTTCATCATACTTGCTCAGTTTAATACCAGTTGCCATTGGTGTTGCAGCTGGCTTGCAATTCAACATTCTAGACCTTTTCAACACTTCATTTGCATAGTTAGTTTGACAAATGAAAATGCCATCATCAGATTGATCCACTTCAATTCCAAGAAAAAAATTCATCAAACCTAAATCAGTCATCTCAAACTCTATTTTCATGGCATTTTTAAAGTCTTCTACAGATAGATCTCTAGTAAAAATCAGGTCATCAACATACAAATAGACAATCAAAATTTTACCTTCCTAGTTCACCTTTGTATACAGAGTTAGTTCACTTGGACTTCTGTTGAATCCAACACTGAGAAGGTATTCATCAATCCTACTATACCAAACTCTGGATGCCTGCTTCAATCCATATAAAGATTTCCTCAGCTTATAAACTTTATCTTTGTGATTATCAATCTCATAACCCGGAGGTTGTCTTACATAAACTTCTTCTTCCAAATATCCATTTAAAAATGCAGACTTGACTTCCATCTGATACATGATCCATCTATTATGAGCTGCAATAGCTAAGACCATCCTTACTGTGTCAATCCTTGCTACAAGAGAAAAGGTTTCATTGTAATCAATACTAGGTTGCTAACTAAACCGCTAAGCTACAAGTCTTGCCTTGTAGTTTTCATCTTCACCATCTGCATTCAGCTTAGTCTTATAAACCCATTCAACACCAATAATTTTCTTGCCTTCAGGTAAATTGACAATATCCCAAGTGTTATTACTTTCAATGGAATCAATCTTGTTGTTGGGAAAAACACCCTACAGACTAGAAAATAGAGTTCAAACTTTGCATGCAGATATGACCGAATAGAAATTACTTTCTACCTTCATCCCTAGATTTAAATCCCCTTTTATTAGTCAATGCATGGAAAGATCAACCTACCTAGTTATCGGCATTTGATGTCGATCCTCCGTTGTGCTTGATTACTTGTTCGCAATGCTCCTTCCAAAGCTGACCTGCATTCAAGACAAACAACAACTATGCATGCATGGTACTAATATACTAATGGGTTAGAAATCAAACATAAACTAATCAATATCATAAACAGTTCATGAATTGGGACGGGAAAAGCATTCTCTTTATTACTTAAAATGAGTCAACTTACAAAAATTGAGACCGGCCACCGCTCCTTGAACCTGATCTTGGGCTCCTCTTCTCTTGTCCTTCAACTGCTTTTCTTTAAATCTCCTTTGGCATTAGGAAAGGCTAAAGGGTTGGGACAATGGAATACATAAATGGGTAGATTTTCTTTGTTATATTTGTCCTCTTCCAAATGGTACCCCTACCCCTTCTTTTATAGGCTAGAAGGAGCTAGGTATTTGGACGAACCCTCGGCCATGCATGGCTGGGAGTTTCAGTTAACTCACCCATAGCTTTTTGTTCCATCAACAACTTTCCTTTTTTCGTGCTTTAGTAGGTACACACGTGTTTTTTTGAGCTAGATAGTGTGTACACGCGTGCAGTAATAGGTTAGGGTGCGTGGGCCTTTACACAAGAGGATTTTCAAAGAGTTGTTCAGCAGTGTTTTTGGAAAATAAAGGATATGAGTTGGCCTGATGCCAAGTAAGCATGTGTGGTGCAATTTAGAGTTGTAAAAGATTCCCCCTAATGTGTGAGGTCAGAAGAGCATCTGATGGCTGAAATATATTACCAATCTTTACTGATGTGCTGAACGATTGAGCCCAAGGATCAGGAACCAGGAGGTGCCGTCTGCAAAATAAAAAATGTCTCACCGAGGCGGGCATACCCATGCTTGGGATAAAAATAGAGCCATGGATACCAATCAAATACACTATAGATCCATGTTGAATAACTATAAAGAGTAGCCATGAACAATACACAATGAAGCTACATCTCGAAATCAGAAAGATATACATATAGAGTATCCATCTTCCAGAAGATGATTCGGCCTGATGGCTAGAAATGATATCTTCAGAGCTCGAGCAACAACTTCAAAATCTTCCAAAACTCGGGTAGGAGTGTAATATGAGTGTACAACTGCACTACCCAGAGGTCTTCGACGACTCGTCGGTCATGGACTTGATAATCTTGATGATCAGACCGAAGGCTTCAGTGATTTCGAACAAGGACTTGATTGGACGTTCAGGATGGCCGGGTATGCGGACAAGAGACATATTGTAGAGGGGCTGACTCAAGCTTAGTGACAAACTTCCCTTGGACAATAGCACGACAAGTGATGAGACTCAGGCAACATATATGTTAATCATAAGTCTATGAAGCAGGAGGCAACACAAACTATCCATATGTTTGGAAGAATAAGCAAACGGTGGAGGACACAAATCTATATAGTGAGAAAAGCTTCCTAAGGTCGTACTACATCCCATAGTCTGACGAACAAACGGACATATGTGATTTCTCCAAGGGCGACTCATTATGCTGCCAATAAAGAAAATACTTTTCCCTTCCTCTTTTTGGGGTATAATTGATTTTTTCGTTCTTTTTGATAATTTTGGACAAAGAATAAAGGAATATTATGGTACAATGGAGGAACGAGTATTGCAAACATACAAGCTCAAGGAACAAGGACAAGACTGATGTTCTAGTAAAATGATACTCGGGAAAAATCCTCCGGCGGCCAAAGGTGTTAAAACGCAGAAGCAAACTGTCACAAGGCTGGTAGATAAGGTATGCAAATGCGGTTGATAAAACACACAATGGTAACGTCCTTCAATGTAAGTTTAACATGCCCAGAGAAGGTAAGATTGGTGGTTTTTCATATTTAGAGAGTCTAAAAAAACATAAAAGGAGACTCCATTGGGGTACCTTTTTCGAAGATAGTCTAGTTGGTTCGAAAAAGGGGTAAACTAGCACCAATTAGATGTTGATTCAAAACCATTTTAACGAGTGTGACAAGGACAAGATCACTCGGCCATTTTTTCACTTTTAAGGAGTCCAAAAAAATCTTAACTATGGACTCCATCAGGAATATTCTTCTGGACCAATTTAACGAGTGTGAAAGAATAAGATCACTCAGCGATCTTTTCAATTTTAGGGAGTCTGAAAAGAGATTAACTATGGACACTATGGGGGTTTCTTTTTCATAAGTTTAGTCCCTCAAGCCCGAAAAAGGGATAAAATTATACCTGAGAGTACTCTTCTAAAGAACGGAAGTTCCATAGAGTATACCTTTGTTCGTACAGTTGACCATCCGGACTGAAAAAGGGGTAAACTACCACTAGACAGATATGACTTCAAATTTCAGTTTAACGAGCGTGAAAGACCACAAGATCACTCGGTAATATTTTCATGCTTAGAGGGTCTGAAAAGGGCTTAAAAGGAGACCCGTTATTTTTGGAAGTCCTGAGGGTGAGACAAAGAGCGAAGAAGAATCATGCAAATGAGGCTCAAACTCATATTCAGGAAAGACTATATGGACTCCCGAGCCTACAGTGTTTTAGAAACGGCATGGACACCATAATGCAACCAGGACCTACCTAGGGCATCCATGTTCTGGTAAGATCTACCGCCAAGTTGCGACACTTCTAAAGCAGATATGATGGTTCCGTGTCACAACCTGATGGGATCGATCTTATAGCAGAGGAAAAAGATAACAAGATGCAAAAGTTGGGGTAATAACCTAACCTATATGCTCAAGTTGATTCTTGGAAAAAAAATTATGGACCGTCAAAATTTTCTCAAAACTCAAAAAAAAGTGTCCCAATACCCGATCAAATCCCTCCCATATAACTCCCGAATCACCCTAAATGGTGTTTGGTATAAAGAAACTGATAAGGGAGGCCAAAAAAGTGACAAAAAGAGGCCAAAAAATCTATAAATAGAAGCTGGCAGCTCATTATCACCATTGCTGATTTGGAAATTGACTCTAGAGCCAAAAGACCTCCCTTTGCTAAAAACAGTGATTCCGGGAGCTACAGTGGACGAAACGAACTTCTACTTGGACCAAGTAAGTACAAACTCCCTTATCTAGCTATTCAATCCTTCAATTTTGTCTTTAAGTTTTTTTTTTGTGTGGGCATCGACCTTAAAAAGGTCGGCCCTAGGTACACGTGGGCTATCTCTAGACAGGACGCATGTACATTCGGGCAGAGTAAAGTCTGCCCGCGTGTACACGTGACTGTCACCTCTACAGCTCACGTGTACCCCCCTTTTGTAGTAAAAAAGAAAACCAAAGAGCAAGTACTAACCCTCCTTTACTTTGTTGTGTTGGCAAGATGTATGTCCAATGGAGGGAAAGGGAGCATGAAGCAATTGGTGAGTTGGTTGCAGTAGATCCGAATGTCGTGGCCGTGTTGATGGAATGCGGTTTACTGAAGTTCTTTCTGTGTCCATTTATGCATGTACAAGCAAGGCTACTGAATGCCTTGATTGACTACTGGAGGGGCAATCACTGGTGCCCACCACCGAGGATATCTATTTTTTGACTGGCCTCTCAAGGAGAGGGGAACCAGTCAACTTCAGGACATTTCCTGTGGGACCGAGTAAGATATTGGAACTATGAGGCTGAGACTGATCATGTGGGCTCCCAGGTACCCATCAATAATATCACTAACCTATCACTGCAGGCGATATTGTTATTGATTGGGAGGATTACCGGCTCAACAGCTTTGCATCAGGCGTCTCGCGCACAGATGAACTGTGCTATCCAGTGCTTGAATGCACAGATTTTTTAATGGAGTACCACACTGCTCGAGTGCATGAAGAGACAATTGACAGATTACCGACAACGGACACAGAGAAATTTCGGGTTCGGAACGATCTTGTGTTCATTCTTTTTTGAGAGAGTTCCGAGTTTTAGTCCACAGGTAACAGTATGAGGACATCAGGCCTCTTTTCCTGCAGTGTGTAGATGGGCAATATTACTACCGCAACAAGGTGGTGGAAGGACCGTTGAGTCCTTCGATGATGCCTTCTTTGCATGGCTGTCACGACAGATCCCTGTGATTGAGGACTACCCATATGCAGGGATAGATTTTTCTAGAGATCCTGAGATACCCGTGCCTCCTGGTGAGGAGCGAGGGGAGATGGGTAAGTCTCCACCTTTGTAGTTTTTTTGTTTGCATATGTAATTTTTATGTCATTTTGGTTATATATATCATTTTTTTGTATGCCAGAGTATTTGACGGGTATACGTTTGTTGCATGTAGATGTGGGACCCGTCCGACCTGCCGATTATGCATGGAACAGGTGTCATCCACGGCCAGAAGCCGCAGCTGCCGCCGCTAGGGGAGAAGTAGTAGCAGGGAACCTCCCAGCCGGGGAGGCTGAGAGGGTCCTTAGATGAGTGGAGTGGAACTTCATTGCACGCACTTGCATAGTCCCGATGGTAGAGATAGAAGACCTGCCGCCATCCATGCAGCCTCATGTAGTGGGGGCACCTCGGACGTGGGTCTGATTGTTTAGGCGTTTAGCCCATGCTGTTGATGATTATAACAGGGCCCATAGGCCCTGAACCTATTTAAACTTTTTACGCGCCACAAGCACTTACTTGTATTTATTTTTTGAGGGCATAAGCCTTGTGACTCGTTATTAGTCCCATTTTTTAGGCGCTTGTGTCCATCTATGTACTCTAGTTTATTTTATGATGTTATATATGGTTTTTTGATTTTTTATGTCGTATGGATCACATGTGAAAAAATGTAATTACATGCTTATGTCAATGTTCTTTCATATGTGTGCAAGATGCCAATCTAAAATTTGATTAGCTAGAGTATCTGTAATTTGGTTTAATCTCCTAGGAACATGAAAATATGTAATATAATCAAAGTTTCATTCTAAGAGACGTACCCTAAGTAATTGTCGGTGTAAGGTTGGATCATGAACCCGGTATATCCTGTTTAGCTGAGACACAACCAATTGAGATTCGAGATAGACTTGGAGATGAGAGATACCCAATGACAAGGCGTCACGAAGCAACTCAATAAATGCACTATACTCGGCGACATTATTTGTGGTGTCACCTAAGCATATACCTCCGAAAGATAATAATTGGCCCTGGGGTGTAAAGATTACCCAAGATGTGGAGGCAAGCCTCCGAGTGTGCTAACTAGCACTGTCTGCATACCCAACGAACACCTCGGAATCACTTGACATCTGCCATATTGACGAAAGATAACATCAATGACATGTCCATAACACTTAAAAAGAAACTAAAAAGTAATAGTACAAAGACTATACATATGTTACAAAAAGTTACCCACAGTGACCTACCTATGAGTAATACTTCTTGAGGTAGAGTCCATTTCTAGGCTCCGCCAAAGCATTCCCTTCAAAATCAACCAGACAATAAGCACCCTTTTTTAATACTTCTTTTATGATGAAGGGTCCGAACCACATGGGTTTGAATTTTCCTACCCCCAGGGGGTCCTTGTCTTGGTCATAGATTAGGACAAGGTCACCTTCAGAGAAAATTTGAGGACGAACAGACCTATCATACTAAAACTTGACCTTATGTTTGTGAGCCTCGTTGGACAGGGCTGCATCACGACACTGCTCATTGAGTTTCTCAAGGTGTACTAATCGTTCTTCAAGTGGAGAAGTGTCTGGAAATAATTGTACTACCAATTTTAGAGATGGGATCTGACATTCGATGGGCAAGACTGTCTCCAACCCGTAAACGAGTTGAAAAGGTGAGAAATTGGTTGTAGTCTTAACAAATGTTCGGTAAGCCCATAATGCCGAGTATAACATCAAATCCCAATTTGACTTGGCTGAGTTGATAGTTCATTGTAGAATAGTCTTAAGAGTTTTGTTTACAGCCTCTACCTGCCCATTGGCATGAGGGTGGTAAGGTGATGAATGTTCCTACCGTAATTCAATCTTTGATGTTAATTCGGTCATCATTTGGTTCTGAAAGTGACTGCCATGGTCAGTGACAATCTCTCTCGGGACGTCAAACCTTGCTATGATCTGATTGAATAAGAAGAGAGCTGCAGTCTCTCCATCATCTTTAAACATTGGCATAGCTTCGACCCACTTAGTGAAGTAGTCAATAGCTACGATGATATAGCGGTGCCCCCTTGCTGACGGGGGGTTGCAAGTAGTATAATCAATCCCCCACTTGGTGAAGGGACAAACTGTGATGACATGAAACATAGGAGTGGGATGTGCCCTCATCTTCTGAGAGAAGATTTGGCATGGATAGCACTTCTTGACCAATTCAACACAATATTTGATAAGTGTCGGCCAGAAGTAACCTACTCGTAGAATCTTTTGGGTTGTTGCCAACCCAGACAAATGACCACCACAAGCTTCAGTATGGAAATTGTTGAGCATGATGACTGCCTCCTCATGTGTGAGACATCAACATAAGATGAAGTCTACCCCTCTCCGATACAACGTATCATCGAGTATGAGATAATTCTTAGCCTGATGGCGTATACGCCGACGCTCGTCACGAGAAGCAGAAGTGGGGCACTTCAAAGTCTGGAGATAGATAAGTATATCTCCGTACCAGGGATCTGAGGATGTGATAAAAAACATATCTCCCCGAATAGGAAATTCTTCAGGCACAATGTCACTTGACTCAACCGGAAGTTCCGAAATAAGCTCTGCGAAGACCAATGACTTTTTAGACTTTGCTGAAATGAAGTCTAAGTCAAATTCCTGGAGGATTACTATCCATCTACTGATTTTTCTGCCTATAACCTGTCGTGTCAACATGTACTGGAATGGATTCATGATAGAAATGACGGTGGTCTTGCGAAACAGAACATAATGCCGGAACCGTTGGACAGCATGAACTGTTGCCAACGCAAGTTTTTCGATATGAGAATAATTGAGTTATGGTCCTACGAGGCCTCAGCTCAGGTAATAGATAACGTATTCTGAGAACAAATCATCTTCCTGAACTAAAACCATGCCAATGGTAGACTCTGCAGCAACTAGATATAATAGGAAATCTTTGTTATAGTTAGGTGGCCATAACAGAGGTGTAGTTGTGAGGGCATGTTTTAATGCATCGAAATATCGTTGAGCGAATTTGTCCCAGAGAAAAGGAACTTCTTTCTTCAATAAACGCATAAAACCCTTGATGATTTTGGCATAGTTGGCGATGAAGCGTCGTAAAAAGTTCTCCTTTCCTTCTAGACTCTGAAGTTGTAAAATTGTGCATGGGGGGGTCAACTGGATTATTGCCTCCACCTTGAGAGGATCAACCATGATCCATATTGTTGATATGATGAAACCTAACAAACGTCCTGGCGTTACGCAGAAGCTGCACTTGTTTAGATTCAAGCGAATCCTAAAGTAGCAACAGCGTTCAAATATTAGTCTAAGGTGTGTGAGATGATCCGTTCTCTTGCAAGATCGTGATGCTAAATCATCTAGGTAGGCCTCGACTATATGCTTGAGATCATGAAAAGAAAAATACATGGCCCGCTGGAATGTGGCTCCAGCATTTTTAAGCCCAAAAGGCATCTTACGATATGCGAATGTACCCCATGGAAAAATGAATGTTGTTTTATGTTGGTCTTCGAGTTTGATTTGGATTTGATTATATCCTGAAAAACCATCCATGAAAGAAAAGGCTTCACAACCAGCACATTCATCAATGATCTGGTCAATGAACGGTGTTGGAAAATTATCTTTGGGACATGCCTTGTTCAAATCACGAAAATCGATACATACACAAATCATGCCTTGTTTTTTATTGACCAGCACAAGATTTGACACCCATTGAGTCAAATGGATAGGATAGATAAAAACTGCCTTTAGCAATTTCTCAACCTCAGCCTTGATGGTTGCTTCTTTCTTAGGATTAACTAGACGAAGTTTCTGTCGAACAGGCTTGGCATCAGGATACGTTGTGATTTCATGTTCAACTATTTTTGGATCGATACCTGGCATTTCCTCATAAGACCAGGAAAAAACGTCGCAGAATTCTTTGAAAATATCCGTGTAGATTTGAATCTCTTCAAGGGAGCAATCTTCTCCAATGAAGATGTTTTCCATGACGCCAGGGTTTCGGGGGATGTTTATTGGTATAGTTTCAGTGATAGTCACCATATTTCTCTCAGCATAAATTTCATGTGTAGCTAAGAGATTAATAGGACACGACTGACCTCCTGTCATGGTCACGGTGAATTCTCCTTCTTCAATTCGGCTTAACTCTGGGAGAAAATATGATCTGTGATGAAGATCTTCCCAAGGCTTGTCCAGACTAGTTATTGCTTCAATTACTGCTTCATCAGAAGGCAAGACTAAATCTAACGAATCTACGTTAGCGAGAGAACCCTAAGCCCAAATAGGCTCTAGAAGTGGATCTAACTCTTGTGAAGGAGTCAGATCAAGGTTAGTTGAAGCTTGCTGGACTAGAGAGTACGCTACTTCAGTGGATGACAAGGGCATGGACATGTCGGGGTGCCCTGTCTCATCCATCATGGATGATGGGGAAGGAAGAATCCATGGATCCTCTAAGTAAGTCATGCAGAATGACGCAACTTTAAAAATATCAACCTTATGGTGATTAGATATAAATTTGATATCACTTTGTGGAGGTGGGTAATCGAAGGTACCCATCAAGGATGGGCACAAACCAACTCCTACGTTGACGATACCTGGTTGAGGATTATCAATCAGCGGGACCGTGGATGCCCCCAAAGCTGGGTCAGGTCTGGAGAAAGACAATTGATCAATGGTCGCTATCCGACCCTCATGTGGAAACAACAAGACCCAGAAAACTGTAGCAACCACAACTTGCATAGCATAAGTCCAAATTCATCCTAACAAGAGGTTATAGTCGAGGGGAGTGTCGACTACCTCTACTTCAAAACACACAGTCTTCCCTCCTAACTGCATAGGGAAAGAAGGAACGATGCCATGTGGTCGAAAAGAATGATCGTCGAAAGCAGTGAGGAGAGTAGGTGATGGAGACAAAATGGGTTGGCCGATGGCCTTCCAACATGCCAACGACATAAGGCATGTCGAGGTGCCCTTGTCCACCACCGTGTGGAAGATATTTCATGTAAAAGTTTTCGTGGGGTAAGCTACTACTATCTGAAACGCTACGTGGTAAGGCAGACGAGGTTTTAAGTCGGTTGTATCTAACATGATGGTACCTAGATTACAAGTCTCAGTAGATCCCAAAGAGGTTAACAAAGCTTTCCTCTGAGAAGGAAAACTTTGGAGGACCTCCAAAGTAGACATCGCACAAGGGGTTTGTGAGAAATCTTCCACCTCAGAGTAGTTCTGGGTAGCCCTTGTGTTTGGGTTATCAGAAGCCTTTTTAAATGCACCCTTTGGAATGCATGTCATTGTTTCTACTAACGTCTTCTCAATCTGTAGAGGAAGAGATCGGAGGTCAGTTTCTTTGCCCTTCTCAGAAGCACTTGGTTTACTATAATCATGCACTCTAGTTGATATGAAAGCATCACCCCTAACCATATACACGTTCGCGGACAAGGGGTTGTTTGGAGGTGGGCAATTTTCTTGGCTGCCCCCTTTTGTGCTTGTAGAGGCTTGAGTTAGATTTTGCCCATGTTGAAAGGGATTAGTCAACACTGCTGGCTGTTGTTGTGTGACAAACTTTTGAGCCTCTGCAAGCTGAGGACATAGATGGGTCGGGTGGTCCTCCGCACACAAGTTGCATGGATACCTCGCCTTCCATTTTTCAATGTTTTCCCCGCCAGCATTATCGTTGGGTTTTTTATCCCCCTTACCCTTCTTTCGTTGTTTTTTCTTCCCTTCAGGCTGCTGGGTGGCCTTTGGGTTAGTCGACTGCACTATGTGTACTTCCGACATTTGGGTAGGGGGAGCAGCCAAAGTAGTAGTTTGGCTGGCCGCTGTGTGTTGTATGGATAAATGTTGCAACTGCTTTGTCAATTTCTTAGTGGGCTTAGTTTGTGATGAACCGACAATACCATCGGCATGCGACCCAAATCTCTGTCTAGTTTTATCCAGTATTGAACATGGCACATCTGGCAAGATGTTGTATAATAAACCGGACTGAGAATAGATGAACTCAAACTGTTGAGCCCTCATGATGGCATCTTCTTCGGAGAAAACTCTGGACATCATGATGTCTTTGGATAACTGCGGGACCAAATACTTAAGGAACCACTCAAGCAGGAATGCTGGTGGGACTGGTACTTTGATTAAACTCTTTCGGCGTCTCCATTCTCGGATGTGATCAGAGATATGGTCTGCTGTTGTCTATTCGAAATTAGCGAGCAACTCTATGCCAGCGTCGTATCTCACAAGTAACTGGAAATGGTTAAGGAAAGCCATCGCCATTTCGCCAAAAGAAGAGTATCTTGAACGATCGAGCTTGATGTACCATTTTGTGGCACTCCCAATGAGAGTACGTTGAAACAATCGCAACTGTACAGAGTCATCTTTCAATGAGTTAGATGAGCACCAAAGATGAAAGGTAGTCACATGATCTCCTGGATCTTCATTAGGCTTGGCTTTGAACTTTGGAATGTCCGAAGGCAACTTCATCGGCATAGGAGGCCAATGCGGATCGTGACAAATGGTGTCGTTCAACAACCTTGTCAAATCTGGCAAGTGTAAAGTTGCCAGGAATGGTAGTTTAGGTTGCTGCTGATAACCAAGGAAAAAGGGTCCTGGGGTTTGACTGGCACCAGGTTGCCAGGAAAATTTTGGCTGCTGGCATGAATTCCGGTAGAAACCATGGCCCTGGCCAGTGTAAGGATTTTTCATATGTGGAGACATCATCGACTGATTTCCTAAATAGGACATAGATGGTTGGGCATGCATTGTATTCAAATGACTTTGGGAAGGATTACCCCATGCTGGTCCCGTGGGGATAGGCATAGTAGTTTTTCTGGGGTTCCATTGATCATGGAAAGAATTGCCCCAGATCAACATTCCAGAGGAGGGAATGGATCCTTGCCCTGAATTCCAAGGTCCTGTTATGTTTTCCCCCTGTGCAGGAATAGTACCCTTAATAGGAGTAGATTGTCCAAAAATGGGGTTGCCCCCAGTCGAGAAAGCAACTAACAAGAATGTGTTGTTACCAAATGTTCTATTCCAAGAAAACGGCGTCGAACCTATCAGCATACTATGCTAAGGTAGTCCTTGACTCCCTGCTCCAAATAAACTATTGGGTGTAAGTTGCCCGGTGGATTGCTGATGCGAGCCACCGAGTGAAGGAAACGAAGGAGGGATATAACCTCCTCTGTAAGAAAAAGCATTAAAAGGGACAGGAGTTCCCCCCAAGTGACCTTGTAGAGGAGCTCTAGAGATCCCTATCCCCAGTCTCAAAGTCTGTAAAGTGGAGTAGGAAAGTACAGGACTTGTACCCAAACTAGGCATCCCATATGAGAACGGAGGGCCTGTCGCACTAGGTGTAAAAGGGATTGTGGCCACCGCCAAAGATGGATTCAGACCACTATGCGAAGTAGTTGCGGCTGAGACCATGGTGGCTTGGACCGACGACGATGGGTTAGGAGATGTAAGCTCTCCTGTGGTGACAACCGTGGTGGGAATGGGAGAATTCCCAGAAGGAGTAACAAAATTTGTTTCCATTTTGTGCGACACTGTTTGGAACCCATGAAAAATTGGTATAATAAAAGGTGCCAAGAAATCAGTGGTTGGGGTTTCAATCGAGCCAAGAGCAGTTGCTTCAAGGTCCAAAACAGTCGATTCCTTCGAGGGTTGTTCAGGCACAATGGTTTGTGACCCAGTCGCTTCAAAAGACCCCTGTTGGTCTAGCTTCCGCCTTAATGGTGGCGTGGGTGGCTCCAGTGTAACCGGCGGTAGGCCAAGAAGCCTTCGTGACAGATGGAGCTCGGGATCCTCCACTGTGTGAGAAGATCCAAGACACTCTAAGGTAGTCTAAATGCTCAAAAGTAACACACACTAAAAAAAGTCCCTAGAAGATAAAACAAGCAAACACTAAATTAATTGGAAGAACAATTACAACAGCTAACACTAGAGCAAATTACCGGTGCAAGTGCAACTCGAACACGGAAGCACCCTCCGAGTATACTCTGCAAAGCGTGGCCCAATGTCTGTACTAGGTACCATGGTATACCCCCACAGTCACCTGTGTATGTCCCTAACAAAGATTGGCAACTAGGTTGCCAGCACGCAAACAGTCACCAGGCGGGTACAGTCGAAAGTTGGGTAGACCACAATGAGAAGGGTATCGAGCCTGAAACCTGTCAAGGGTATCGAGAGAAAATGGTCTAGAAGACAATTGAGGACCTCGAACAGATTCGAGACCCACGAAGCCCCGTGGAAAATGCAAACGACGGAATCCCAAAACAAGCCCTCTATATGTGTTCTCCACTACGATTGGTCCGGATTTGGGGGGGTTATCTCTGCTACCTTTCCACATGCGACCTCATGTTTATCCCCTTTGTTAGAGGGGGGTCCCGGATAACTTCCAAGAAACTGGACTTAGACACTCCCTATCTCGGACTCCAATGTTTGATTTTAAATGGCCTTGAAGAGTTTCCTCTCCAACCTAATCCAAGGCCCTAGTCCTGAACTAGTTTGTGAACCCTACAAACATAAAAAGTCTAGTATATTTTAAATTTAGCTTTACTTTTATGGATTTGTCTTATGTCAAGGGGTATGAAGAAGGTGAAACTGATGATGTGTAACAGACGAAAGTAAAAAATGAATAAAAAAGATGGAAACAAAACTTTTACTGAATGCAAAATTTCAACAACTTTTCAAAAGCAAGATTTTTTAATTTTTCTAATATTTTGGACAACAAAATCAAAGGAATTTCACTCGACTACGAGCTACTTATGATCTACGAGAAATAATCCTAAGCTATTGACTGTTCAAACAGAGATTCAAACACCTGAGAGGAATACTTCTTATCAAAGGAGAGGATGACTGCCTCACCTTTAACAAAAAGTAGCAAGTACAAGCATGCGATTGTCACTCAAATAGCACGCGATTGTTCAGACTCAAATCCCCTTTTCTTAGTCAATGCATGGAAATATCAACCTACCTTGTTACTGGCGTTTGATTTCGATCCTCCGTTGTGCTTGATTACTTATTCGCAATGCTCCTTCCAAAGCTGACCTACATTCAAGACAAGCAACAACTATGCATGCATGCTACTAATATACTAATGGGTTAGAAATCAAACATAAACTAATCAATATCATAAACAGTTCATGAATTGGGACAGGAAAAGAATTCTCTTTATTACTTAAAATGAGTCAACTTATAAAATTAAGACCAGCCACCACTCCTTGAACCTGATCCTGGGCTCCTCTTCTCTTGTCCTTCAACTTCTTTGCTTTAAATCTCCTTTGGCATTAGGAAAGGCTAAAGGGTTGGGACAATGGAATACGTAAATGGGTAGAGTTTCTTTGCTATGTTTTTCCTCTTCCAAATGGTACCCCTACCCCTTCTTTTATAGGCTATAAGGAGCTAAGTATTTGGGTGAACCCTCGGCCATGCATGGCCGGGAGTTTCAGTTAACTCACCCATAGCTTTTTGTTCTATTGGCAACTTTCCTTTTTTCATGCTTTAGTAGGTACACACGTGCTGTTTTGAGCCAAACAACGTGTACACACATACAGTAATAGGTTATGTCGCATGGGCCTTTACACAAGAGGATTTTCAAAGAGTTGTTCAGCAATGTTTTTGGCAAAGAAAGGATATGAGTTGGCCCGATTCCAGGTAAGCATGTGTGGTGCAATTTAGGGTTATAACAAATCTCCTCATCCATTGCTTTTATCCAGACATCCTCTCTAGCAGCTTCATCATAACTTAAAGGATCATAAGCTATAAATGAAAAATTAGAAATATGATCTACTTCTTCATTCTGATCATACAATTCTCTTATGCTTCTAGTCTTCTGTCCTTTAAATATGTTTCTTAATGAAGCTAAAGTGGGATTTGATTCACTACTTACCTGTGAATCATATTGATGTCCACCATATCCAAATGGATCACCACGCTCATGAGTTCTTGGCATTCTAAATTGAGATGGGTTGAAATCTGGTGCTTGCCTTGTTGGACTTCTTGTTGCAGGTGTATGTGAAAAACTATATGTCCATAATCTTAAGCCTACTCAGCTCCATCATCATATTCACGAGGTAACACAACTCCCTCTGAAATTGATTTTTCAATACTTCCATCCCAGGCTTCATTTTCTTTAAACTGAACATCTCTATTGATTACATATTTCCAGGTGATGGGATTGTAGAGTTTATATGCTCTAGACTCTTCATTGTATCCAACAAAAATACATCTCTTGCTTTTGTCATCCAACTTCCTTCTCATTTTTGCAGGTACATGTGCAAATGCAACACATCCAAAAATTATGAAATGAGAAACATTGCAAGGCTTACCATCCCAGGCTTCTTGAGGTATATGATCCCTCATAGTCTTGGTTGCACTTCTATTTAAGATAAAAACAGAGCAAATAACCGCATCTCCCCAATATTCATTTGAAAGATGCTTCTCTTTCAAAATGCTTCAAGCCATATCCATGATGGTATGATTCTTCCTTTCAGCCACTCCATTCCATTGTTGAGTATATCGAGCAACAAACTACCTTTTAATTCCATGAAAAACACAAAATTCAATGAATTCATTCAATTTATACTCACATCCTCTGTCAGACCCGAGGATATTAATGGTTCGACCACTCTCATTCTCAACCATAGACTTAAACCTCTTGAAAACATCAAAGGCTTCAGATTTTTGCTTCAGCAAATACAACCAAGTCTTCCTACTAAAATCATCAATGAAAGTCATGAAATAAACACAACCATTCAAAGAAGGTGTTTGCAGAGGTCCACATAATCTATGTGGACAATTTCCAAAGGAGATTTTTCTTTGTAGGAAACACCTGAAACAAATTTCTCTTTGTGATGTTTTCCAAGAATGCAGCTCTCACAAGATATTGCAGGTTGTTGAATACAAGGTAACCCCTTCACCCTCTGTTTCTTCTGTAACAAATCTAAGCCACCAAAATGTAAATGACCATATCTCAAATTCCATAACCAAGATTCATCTAAACTTCCAACTTTATAAGCATTCAAAGAACCACTCAAATCATTTCACATAACAAGTGGAAACATTCTATTTTTGGTCATCTTTTGACGCAGCACGCTGTAGTGTCCCCAAGGCCGAGCGCCGTTATAGATCATGATATATGCAATGAATTGTAAATGTGTTCTATAGGCTGGTGAGCCAAGTTTTGTATAAGACAGAAGCTTATGTGTTTGTTAGGCCATGAAGCCTAAGTGTTTGAGGGCCAGGAGCCTGCTGTTGTACTTGTATGTATGTAGAATAATAAATAAAATATAAACACCACCAGGTGCAGACCGACCACGATGAATGAGTGAAGGGGGACTAAGCGTCCACAGAGTGGGCAAGGAACTAGGGGCTAGAAGGTGGGAAAGGGGCTAAGTGTTGAGCCTAGGGGCTAAGCCTAGGGGGTTAGGCCTGGAATAATATTTTAATATTATTTCCAAAAAGTCATGAGCATATTATGTTTTTATCCTAAGTCCTTTTGGAAGGACATGTGATTTCCCAAGTGGTGGGAGGAACGCATGCAGTTCCATGGGTGACAAGTCTCAACCCTGGTGCATGCGAATAAAACGGCCAGAGTGAGCCGTGAGAAGGTTCCATTCCCATTCCACCGGGGACTGTCTGAACGTGTACGGAGCTCTGAGTAGTACGACCAACCCGACTCCTGTAGAGGACCTTCGTGCGACCCTGTGACTAAAATGTTTGTGTCTAGCCCTTAGAGAACCGGTGTGTGCACTCCTGGAATGAGAAGCCTGTGTTGATTTTGGGGAAGAGTCTTTGTTTGTTCGGGGAAAAGTTGAGCGAGCCTGTGCATGCATTCCCTATCTTGAAGCTGTGATTGTGAAACCAACCAGGGATCGCTGAACCACTTGGGGAAACCTGTGTCTATTTTTTTCTGTGAGTCGTTGAGACTATGCAGTACTGGACTATGTGAGGTTTGTTGGCCTGTGAGTGACTCCTCCAGGTGAGAGAGTGCGCAGAGGAAGGAGAGAAATCCTGGAAGGAACCCTGTAGCTGCCATAGAGCCCAGAGACTTCCGGTCCGGTCTGTTCCTGTAACCCAAGGTAAGGGAGATTGGCAGCCGAAGGACTGTCCAGGTGACAGAGAAGGTGCACTCTCCTGGGGTGGAACAGGCATGTGGGGAATGAGGGTCTATGGGCAGTGAGCGAGGGAGATTCCTGGGAGAGCTTTCTTCCTGGTGGTTGTGTGTGACTGAATTCCCTGTAACCTCAGCCTGAGTCTGGATTCCTTGCCCTAGGGTGGAGTTCAGTCCCAGCTCGGGGGTGACCCACTGTTGAGTTTAGGAGCAGTGCGGTCTACGGCTGGGAGGTTCGTGGGAGGCCTGCATTTGGTTTGTGGATTTCACCACTGTTACAAGATAAGTATTTAACTGTGTTCTTATCACATTTTGGCATGACTGTGCTATATATATTATCATGTTTTCCACTGTGTATATGAATTATTGTAAAGTGCTATTGATTGTAATTATGGCAATAATTCATATGAATACTCTGTGTAGAATGTGTTTACTTGTTTAAATGCATGTGCTTATAATCCCTGTACGAATTATGTAAAAATCCATGTACAGAATGGTAACTGAGAGGTTTGAAAACCTCTGTAGTGAAAAGGGGTACACTACAAATTGGTATCAAAGCCAAGGTTTCGACACTGAGCCTTGATGGGCCAGTGGAGCGGTCTTTGGACCGAGAATGCGAGGGGAAATTGGGTCTAGAATGGACAATTTCAGACCCTGGGTTGCTCCGAAGCGTCAAGGATATACTTGATGAGTTTTTTTTTAAAGCTTAGGAGGTATGGTGGCGTTATGAACCACAGTCAGTGTGGTATGAGTCCACAGGGAGAGAGGACTCCATGCCGGTGGTGTTAGAACCGTAGGATATGTTCGGGAGGGAAGGAGAACCCTTGTAACCATCAAATATGGAGAATGTGCACAAGGTTTAAAGCCTTTGGATACTGCATAGGAGGTTACGACCACACCAGGAGTTTAAACTCGGGAGGATTGTGAGTTGTAGGATCACTGTGGGATTACCCGTCAACTGTCTGAGTTGACAGAAGTTGCACAGGGTTTAAGTCCTCATGGGTAGAGGAGAAGTCCCAGAGAGGCGTCGGGATATTGAATTCATCAGGGTTTTAGAAGTCAAGAGAATCGAGACCTTGTGAGTCTCAAAACACCGAAGAAATCATAGCCGTGAATCTTTGGTGGACACGCATCGGAAGATCCGAAGAGAGTCGGAAATTGGTGTATCGGAGATCCTGAGGACAGGATAATCTTGCAACTTGAAATCACAAAACATGATATCCCGTCAGGCTAAGGAAATAGTGTGGGGCCACGGTGGAGTCGGTGACGTGGACAAGTGGTAGCCATCGGAGTCATTGGGATATCGGGGATCTTGGTGACAAGGTGTTTATGCACTTTGGATTCGCAAAGTCCGAAACCCTGACAGAGACGAAGGTACCACCGTGTGGCCAGCTGTTAGCATGCCAGAAAGGAGGGAAGCACCATTGTGGGAGCCAGCTATCCGTATAGCGACGAGTTGGGATTCAGAGAATCGAGAATAGTGGGGACAAGAAGTCCATGCATTGTGAAACGCCGAACCCCGAAACCCCGACGAGAGGTTTGACTACAGTCATGGGGTAGAGGTCACATGGACCTTGTCTTAACCACGAAGGGCTAAGGAAAAAGGCACATTGGCAAATCGGGGATCGAAATTTCATGAGGACAGGAACTCATGTCGTCAGGGATCACGAAACCCCGACACTCGAAGCTTCAATCGGGAAGATGTACCCCGTAGACACCTGAAGAGCACCACGTGCTAGCGAGTGTGAAGACAAGGCAAGAGTAGTGGGACCCCAATGACGTCACCAAAGGTGACGAGGACCTTCCGGAACACGGTATGCCCCATCACAGTTAAGGGCGACAGCGATGCTGTGGGGGTCAGAGTTAATTAAACCCGAAATTTTGGATTTCGGGGAATTGTAGTAAAACGGAGTAGGAGGTCACTATTTCATAGTGAACTTCTGGGTATCAAAAAACCGAGGTCCCGAAACCTGAAGTACCGAGAAACTGAAGTTTCGAAAACAAGAAATTTGCAGAGCCTATTGAGAGCTCGAGAAACTTATTTTAAAATCGAAATGTCTTTTATTTTACTCGAATTGGCTTATAATATTGTGGTTGTTCGTGAAGGTTTAATGGCCTGACAATTTCAAATTGAATTGCACAGTGCGTGTGCAGAGTTCAATGAAGGCCAGAACCCCAGTTAATCAAAGCCGAGTATGGAGTGGGAAAAAGTACAGTTTACCCCTGAAATAGAAGATGAACGGGAAGGAAAGGATGTTAACCTGGGAGTCGAAGGATCGAACTCTAATGGGCATGGAAAAGAGATGAATAAGGAAGGACATATGATGAAAATAATTGAAGGGCTGCAAAGAGAGGTCAAGGAGCACCGAGATGATAGCCGAAAGCTCATGAAAGTCAGGGATCGACAAGGGGAATTAAACTTAAGATTCCTAAAGAGCCTGGAAAGAATAGAGAAGAAACTTGAGAGGGGAAGAGACTCAGGTACGACAAAGAGTCGCATAAATCATGGGAGAAGAAGTAGATCGAGGAGTGGTAGCTGACATCACAGTCGCTCCCAAAAACATTTGGATAGGGAGACACACAGCAGTTCAAGCCCATCCCCTACCAGAAAACATCAAAAATATGGAAAGGAGGAACTGAAGGGAGAGATGAAAAAAATTATGCCTCCAACATTCGATGGAGAGCATAAGAAGGAGGAAGATGTTGAGACCTAGTTACTTGGCATGAAGAAGTACTTTCATCTGCAGAATTATTCTGCCTATACAGAGGGAAGAATTGCAATGTACCAGCTGAAAGGAAAAGCATCCATGTGGTGGGATCAGTTTGTGCAAGTGCAGCACATCAGAGAGAAAGAGGTCACGTGGAAGGAGTTTAAGAGGTATTTCGAGAAGAAATACCCGACTAAAAGATACTATGACAGAAAGATGAAGGAGTTCTTCGAACTCAAGTTGGGCAGTATGACTATTGATGAGTATGAATGAAGTTTTCTGGAACTACTGAGGTATGTTCCATTCATCAAAGATGAGGCTGTAAAGATTCAGAGGTATCTGAGTGGATTTCCACCTTCCATTGGTGACAAGATTCAATATGATGATCCTAAGACCATGGAAGAAACCATAAGAAGGGAGAAATGCCTATACGAACAACAAAGAGAAAAGCCTACCTTTCGGAAGGCTTGGAATGACTAGAAGAGGTTTAAGAAAGAACATAGGTAGAAGGGAAGCAAGCCTTCCTTTTTCAGAAATAGTCCTTGGGGACAATCATCTTTTAAAGAGCCCAGGAAATTTGAATGGAGTGAGCAGATGCCAAGGCCTCCACCCATGGAGTGTTGGGGCTGTAAAGGGAATCATAGGTACAAAGACTACCCCCACAGAAAAGACAAAGCAAGAACTGTCCATACTGTTCAGCAAGATGAAACAGTGGAGGATATGGGCAGCAGAATGCCGAGGATCTACGCAGCCCTGGACAACAAGCAAGTAGAATTTCAGTCGCACATGATTGAAGTGGAAGGTATGATCAACAACCGACCACTTGTTATTTTAATTGATTCAGGAGCTAGCCATAGTTATGTAGATCCTAGAGTGGTGGAAAGTTTGCATCTAACGAGAAGCAAACATGAGAAGTCTTGGTTAGTACAGTTAGCCACAGGGACCAAGAGGAAGGTCACTGAATTGGTTAAGTCTTGTTCAGTGGACAT
>ML807768.1:271850-297407 GCA_009831015.1 Picea engelmannii
GGATAGCTCATGCTATCACTTCCTTGCAAAGGAAGGAGAAGAAGTTCCAGTGGACTGAAGAATGTGAGAGTAGCTTCCAGCAATTGAAGCAGCTGCTCACTAGTGCTCCAATCCTAAAGATTGCTGATCCAAGTAAGGATTACATAGTGTGCATGGATGCGTGTAAGGAAGGGCTGGGAGGAGTTCTCATCCAAGAGGGATTTGTAATTTGTTATGAATCTTGAAAGCTGAAAGAGCATGAAAAGAATTATGCCACTCATGATTTCGAACTGGCAGCAGTTGTCCATGCATTGAGGAAATGGAGACATTACCTCATGGGCAAGAAATTCGAATTAAGAACATACCACAATGGTCTGAAGTATTTATTTGAGTAGCCAACCCTAAATGCCAGGCAAATTAGATGGCTGGAATTTCTGTGCAAATATGATTTTGACATCAAGCATATCAAAGGGAAAGATAATAAGGTGGTTGATGCACTCAGTAGAAAAGTGCATGAATTACATGCTACAACCATTAGCATGTACAAAACTGAGTTGAAAGATAAAATTGTGGAGGTTGCAAGTGCTGATTTGCAGTACAAAAGACTTGTAGCAAAGCTACAGCAGCGTGAGAGACCACAGACTGATAAAGGCTATACCTTAGGAACTGAGGGTCTACTTATGTATTAAAATAGAGTGTATGTACCCAATGACCAAGAGTTGAAGCTGTCAATTCTAAAGGAGATGCATAACATGGTTTATGCTGGACATCCTGGATATCAGAAGACTATGGCAGTAGTCAAAAGCCATTATTTTTGGCCAGGTATGAAGAAGGAAATTGATGAATACATCACCAGATGTATGGAGTGCCATAAGGTTAAGGATAAGCATAGGCACCCAGTAGGGTTGTTGCATTCTTTACCTATTCCTGAGTGGAAATGGGATGTGGTAACAATGGATTTTATCACAGGATTGCCCAGAACAAGCAAGCAGCATGATTCAATCATGGTGGTGGTGGACAAGCTTACTAAAGATGCCCATTTTATTCCATTGAAAACCACCCATAGAGCAGCAGATGTTGCTGATATCTTTTTAAAAGAAGTTGCACGCTTGCATGGAATTCCTAAGAAAATTGTGTCTGATAGGGACCCGAAATTCACTTCGAATTTCTGGAAAGGACTGTTCAAAGGATTCAGAACGATTCTGAACTTCAGTATAACATATCATCCCGAGTCTGATGGACAGACAAAGAGAGTAAACAAAGTAATAGAAGACATGCTGAGAATGTATGTGATGGATAAACCATCAAGGTGGGGAGACTACCTGCATTTGGTAGAATTCGCCTACAATAATGGGTATCATGCATCTCTGAAGATGAGCCCATTCGAAGCACTATATGGAAGAAATTCCAACACTCCAGTGAGCTGGGATAATCCAACTGACAGGGTAGTAGTTGGACCTGAACTACTCAAAGAGATGGAAGAGCAAATGATAAAAATCAAACAGGATTTGAAAGCTGCCCAGGATAGGCAGAAAATTTACGTTGATAGTAACATAACCCATAGAGAATTCAAAGTGGGTGACCATGTTTTCCTGAAAGTGAAAACTAACAGGAGTTCCCTGAAATTGGGAAATTGCGCCAAGTTGGCAGCAAGATTTTGTGGGCCATTTGAAATCCTAGAAAGGATTGGGCCAGTTTCATACATGCTTGCATTACCTGCATCTATGACTGTACATAATGTATTTCATGTTTCACTGCTTAAGAAATATGTACCTGATGCTAATCATGTTATCGATTGGACTGTGATCCAGGTGGAACCAGAAGGTGTCCTGCAAGTGCATCCTGTACGCATATTGGACAGGCAAAGAAAACATCTCCGGAATCGAGCTATAGAGCTTGTAAAGGTCCAGTGGACCTGCTACGGTCCTGAGGACGTGACATGGGAGCATGCAGATGTTATGCGGGTAGAGTACCCGCATCTTTTTGAAAATTTTGAAGAAATTGCAGATGCGATGTAAAGTTGCACTAAGGACAGTGAAAAAATAAGGGGAGGGGGATTGTAGTGTCCCCAAGGCCGAGCCCCGTTACAGATCATGATATATGCAATGAATTATAAATGTGTTCTATAGGCTGGTGAGCCAAGTTTTGTATAAGCCAGAAGCTTATGTGTTTGTTAGGCCAGGAAGCCTAAGTGTTTGAGGGCCAGGAGCCTGCTGTTGTACTTGTATGTATGCAGAATAATAAATAAAATATAAACACCGCTAGGTGCAGACCGACCATGATGAATGAGTGAAGGGGGATTGAGCATCCACAGAGTGGGCAAGGAACTAGGGGATGGAAGGTGGGAAAGGGGCTGAGTGTTGAGCCTAGGGGATAAGCCTAGGTGGCTTAGGCCTAGAATAATATTTTAATATTATTTCCAAAAAGTCATGAGCATATTATGTTTTTATCCTAAGTCCTTTTGGAAGGACACATGATTTCCCAAGTGGTGGGAGGAACGCATGCTGGTGGAATGCATGCAGTTCCATGGGTGACAAGTGTCAACCCTGGTGCATGCGAATAAAACAACGAGAGTGAGCTGTGAGAAGGTTCCATTCCCATTCCACCGGGGACTGTCTGAACGCGTATGGAGCTCTGAGTAGTATGACCAACCCGACTACTGTAGAGGACCTTTGTGCGACCCTGTGACTAAAATGTCTGTGTCTAGCCCTGAGAGAACCGGTGTGTGCACTCCTAGAACGAGAAGCCTGTGTTGATTTCGGGGAAGAGTCTTTGTTTGTTCAGGGAAAAGATGAGTGAGCCTGTGCATGCATTCCTTGTCTTGAATCTGTGATTGTGAAACCAACCAAGGATTGCTGAACCAGTTGGGGAAACCTGTGTCTATTTTTTTCCGTGAGTCGTTGAGACTATGCAGTACTAGACTGCGTGAGGTTTGTTGGCCTGTGAGCGACTCCTCCAGGTGAGAGAGTGCGCATAGGAAGGAGAGAACTCCTGGAAGGAACCCTGTAGCTGCCATAGAGCCCGGAGACTTCCGGTCCGGTCTATTCCTGTAAACCAAGGTAAGGGAGATTGGTAGCCGAAGGAAGGTCCAGGTGACAGAGAATATGCACTCTCCTGGGGTGGAACAGGCATGTGGGGAATGAGGGTCTGTGGGAAGTGAGCGAGGGAGATTCTTGGGAGAGCTTTCTTCCTGGTGGTTGTGTGTGACTGAATTCCCTGTAACCTCAGCCTGAGTCTGGATTCCTTGCCCTGGGGTGGAGCTCAGTACCAACTCGGGGGTGACCCACTATTGAGTTGAGGAGCAGTGCGGTCTACGACTGGGAGGTTCGTGGGAGGCCTGCATTTGGTTGGTGTATTTCACCACTGTTACAAGATAAGTATCTAACTATGTTCTTATCAAATTTTGGCATGACTGTGATGTATATATTATCATGTTTTCCGCTGTGTTTATGAATTAGTGTAAAGTGCTATTGATTGTAATTATGGCAATAATTCATATGAATACTCTGTGTAGAATGTGTTTACTTGTTTAAATGCATGTGCTTATAATGCCTGTATGAATTATGTAAAAATCCATGTACAGAATGGTAACTGAGAGGTTTGAAAACCTCGGTAGTGAAAAGGGGTACACTACACACGCGCTCGCAAGCACGTCTTCTCATAGGATCTTCTTCCTTCACACGGCCCAAAGAACCTTACCGTTCTTCTATTTCCCTATCGGGAAGTCTTCACCCACAGTAACTCTCTCTCGAGATCTCCCTTTTTCCTTATCGGGAAATCGGACTTTGCGACTTCGCAAGGTCAGTGGTCGAGCATTGGACTCTTGAATCCCTAAGACCTGATACAAGTCAATGCTGACCCTTTCCTTTACCTTGTCGGGACTTTTCCTATCATGATCTCGGCACTCGCGTGGTTGAACAAGTCACTTTCCCGACTCCCGACTGTCGATACACCGAAACGCTCCTTTTTGCTTTAACCCCTCCTGGCTATGACCCTAGTCCATATGACTAGTCTTCATAAGACCGCAACCTTATCTCCTTTTGGGGTTTCGCGACCCAAGAATCCAACTCCTCATCCTCAGAATTCGCGAAACGCCGAGCCCCGATCCTCCGGTTTGACTTTTCTATCGGGACTTTCCCCGATAATATGGATCTTCGCCACGCATCCCGACTGATGGACAACCCTGATCCAATCTCGCATTTTTGGAGTTTTTAGTACCCCGATGACTAAAATTCTCTATCGTTTCAAAACCCTGGTAGCCGAAATACCAATGGGTCATTCGATCCCCGCCATGTGTCTCCACAAACGGATGGCTTATATCAAATATCGCTAATTCAGAACTTTCGCCACTGATTACCTGACTTCTCGACCTTGAGAACCCCGATGTCCCGAACGCCGATATCCCGATGTGTCAATCCTTTCGGGACTTTTGTACCCATTTCTTTGTGCTAAGGGTTAAACCATGTACAACTCCCTGTCGATCCAATGAGTGACGGGTATTTTGATTAGATCTGATGGTGCAGATCGTTTCCTCTTGTGCACTCGCTTTGATGCTCCCTGGACGTGAAATCTTCAACGTTCCAAATTTCTTCGTAATCTAAATGGATGGCTAATGTGCCTCCTCCTGAGCTCTGGCACTTCTTCCTTCCATTAGAAGGATTTCCCATATCCAAAAGGCCTCGACCCTTTGCTTTCTTTCTTCCCTATCGTGAACTCTTGACTCGAAGCTTCGCTGCGCGTATGAAAATGTTGTCCCTTCTGAGCTTTGATTACTCAGAACTCACCCAAAAGGTTCTCTAGCTTCTGCACTCCTTGCAGTTACGATTTGTGCGTGAAAGCACTCGTCCTCCCAAGCTTATCCTTTCCTTCGAACCCTCAAAGGATTCTTCAACTCCTGCCCTTAGTAGGGTATTCACATGCAAACAAAAGTGCTATCCGTCCTGAGATTTCCTGTAGCTTCGACCTCCAAGGAAACTCAGTTCTTCTTTCCTTTCTCCCTCAAATGGAGAATTTAGATGCCCTCCTGGATATCCTCTACTCAAGCAACCTCCTGATGAGCCTATTAGGGTGTTCAACAACCCTACAATGATCCCTCAGTGGATTTTTCCTCCAAAATACAGAACTCTAAGAGTTCTCTTCTCCCTGTGCCTGTCTGCACAATGTTTCAATGCCCACCTGGCAGAGTGTCAAGAATCCTCAGTGATTCTAACTTCTTAAGAACTCACAACAGAGTTCTTACTCCGTGCACTCCTTGCACTAGCTCAATGCCCCTCTGGCAGAGCTTCACAGAACTCCTCATAGCTTCTGTCTGCAACTGTGTCTCTCTCCCACAGCCTTGCCTCCAAGGTATTTAGCAGCCTTGAGGTCTTCCCTGAGTTGTTGACTTTAGTTCTTGTGCCCACAACACGTCTTCGTCTGACTCCACAGAGTTCAGAAATGCTTCCTCTGTGCACAGCTATCAGAACCCACAGCGTTCTGTCACACCCTTTTGGTGTGAAGCCTCAAAGACTTCTCAAGCCTGAGATCAAGAACTCCTGCAAATGCAAACCTATAGCATACATCTAAAGCATAAAAGAACCCTCACAGACATTCATTCAACACATAGTCATGCAGGAAAAACTTCTATTTGTATTAAAATGGAAAATGCCTGTAATTACAAGGTGTTCCTGAGCATGTCCTGTAACAAGGTCTCGACTCCTCTCTTCTGCTCTCTACTCGCAGATTCTCTTCTATGCTATCTAGCTCTTCTCCCTTGTTTTTCTCTCCTGCTAAATGAGATACCCTTGATCTTTTTACATGAGGAGGCTCTTCGAGATCTTTCCCCCAAAGCTACCTACCCTATTCAATTACATTGAATGGGCTATCTAGTCCGCTATCCGGATCTAGATCTCATCCTTACAAATCATTAAAGGCCTTCCTATCTAATGCCTGCGTAAAAGCATGGCTCTATGGCTCAACAACCTAAGAAATTAATTACATTCAATTCAAATCAAAATGAGGACGACGCCTCTCTTCACCATTGAATGTGTGCGCTTGACGTGGCTGGCTGGCTGACATAGAGTGATGCTCCTACATCATACTCCTCAACTGCAAAATCATGAGCTCCTTCTCATGAGCTTCCCATCTTAGCTGTTGAAATCCTCCTGGATCCCAAATCATCCTCTAGAGCTGTTCATCCGCTCCATCCGGCTGTTGCTGCTACTGCCTTGTTGCTACTACTTCCTTACTGCTACTCAGCCTCTCCTTGCTGATAGTTTCTGCTGACTGGATCATCAGCTCTCTGATCATGTCGATCACTTCATCCAGCTGCTCCAATGGCTGGTCCTGTTCATGCAATCTCCTTAGCTGCAAAATTTTTCTGCACATGAGTAGATCATCGTGATCTCCCATGCCTTCTTCATCAGCTTCTAACTTCACCTATTGGATGTGCACGCCCTGCACTTTCACCCTTATCTCCAGGGCTTCAATCTGCTCATACAGATCAGCTAAACTAGCGCTGTCTGTTTCTTCTTCCTCTTCGTCTGCAAACTCCCATGTTGCAGTCTTTTCAGTCCGCTGGCTGAAAATACTGAGACACTCCTCGGAATGCTCATTATCCTCTCTTTATTTCTCTGCTGTTAGCTTCAGTGCTACAAATTCCTCATCTTCCTGGCTGAATATGTTGAGCCATTCCTCAGAATGCTCATTTTCCTCTCCGGCTTGGGCAGCTTCAGATATCTGCTCCAACCCTTCTGCGACAATCTCAGCTAGTTGTCCCCCTGTTGCTGCTACATATGCAACACAGATTTTTGCCTCCCCCTAGGCAAGTGGTAGGAATATCTCGATTCCCCCAATCATTATAAGGCTCCTCAGATTAGCCTCTCTGATGGTGCAATTTTTTAACTTGTCATCATCTTCATTCACATGGCTTGGAAAACCACATGGATCTTCATTCTCTATCAGCTACATCTGCTAATCTATATCCACCCCTGAGCTTACCTGCTCTGTCAGCTCCTCCAGCTGATTCTGACTCACTTCTGAGTTCATGAGACCCTCAGATAGTCTCATATTCTCATCCCTGCCCACCTCGCAATATGGGATGCTTCTACTACCCTCCTAGCAGTCTTCGAGATCTCGCAGTTACCTCATTTCATTGCTTAGCTGGCAATGTGAAATTCCTTGTTTGTCCTCCTGACAGTCTGTGAGATCTTCAGCTAATATCAACTCTGTTCCCTTTCCCACCTAGCAACCTAGAAACCTTCTTCTTCCCTTCTGGCAGTCTATGAGATCCCGTAGTGATCTCAACTCATTTCCCTCCTGGCAAACTGGAATTTCCTCTCTGCCCTCCTGGCAGTTCCTGAGATCTTCAACCAATCCCATTTCATCCTCTCCATTGAGAATTTTCCCAGTCTCTGGTTCACATATCTGAACCATCTCCTCAGGTCCATCGAGGTTTTCAATGGTCCATATTTCTTCGCAATCTAAATGGAAGGCTAATGTGCCTCCTCATGAGCTCTAGCACTTCTTCCTACCCTTAGAAGGATTTCCCATATCCAAAAGGCCTCAACCCTTTGCCTTCTTTCTTCCCTATCGTGAACTCTTGACTCAGAGCTTTGTTGCGCGTATGAAAATGCTGTCCCTTCTCAGCTTTGATTACTCAGAACTTGCCCAAAAGGTTCTCTATCTCCTGCACTCCTTGCAGTTACGATTTGTGTGTGAAAGCAGTCATCCTCCCGAGATTATCCTTTCCTTCGAACCCTCGAAGGATTCTTCAACTCCTGCCCTTAGCAGGGTATTCACATGCAAACAAAAGTGCTATCCATCTTGAGATTTCCTGTAGCTTCGACCTCCAAGGAAACTCAGTTCTTCTTTCCTTTCTCCCTCAAATGGAGAATTTAGATGCCCTCCTGGCTATCCTCTACTCAAGCAACCTCCTGCTGATCCTATCAGGGTGTTCAACAACTCTGCAACGATCCTTCAGTGGATTTTTCCTCCAAAATACAGAACTCCAAGAGTTCTCTTCTCCCTGTGCCTGTCTGCACAATGTTTCAATGCCCACCTGGCAGAGTGTCAAGAATCCTCAGTGATTCTGACTTCTTAAGAACTCATAGTAGAGTTCTTACTCCGTGCACTCCTTGCACTGGCTCAATGCCCCTCTGGCAGAGCTTCACAGAACTCCTCAAAGCTTCTGTCTACAACTGTGTCTCTCTCCCACAGCCTTGCCTCCAAGGTATTTAGCAGCCTTGAGGCCTTCCCTGAGTTTTTGAATTCAGTTCTTGCGCCCACGGAACATCTTCGTCTAACTCCGCAGAGTTCAGAAATGCATCCTCTGTGCATGGCTATCAGAACTCGCAACATTCTGTCACACCCTCCTGGTGTGAAGCCTCAAAGACTTCTCAAGCCTAAGATCAAGAAATCCTGCAAAAGAAAACCTACAACATACATCTACAACATAAAAGAACACTCATAGACATTCATTCAACACATAGTCATGGAGGAAAAACTGCTATTTGTATTAAAATGGAAAATGACTGTAATTACAAGGTGTTCCTGAGCACGACCTATAACAAGGTCTCGACTCCTCTCTTCTGCTCTCTACTCGTAGATTCTCTTCTATGCTATCTAGCTCTCCTCCCTTGTTTTTCTCTTCTGCTAAATGAGATACCCTTGATCTTTTTACATGAGGAGGCTCTTCGAGCTCTTTCCCCTAAAGCTACCTACCCTATTCAATTACATTGAATGGGCTGTCTAGTCCACTATCCAAATCTAGATCTTATCCTTACAAATCATTAAAGGCCTTCCTATCTAATGCCTGTGTAAAAGCATGGCTCTATGGCTCAATAGCCTAAGCAATTAATTACATTCAATTCAAATCAAAATGAGGACGATGCCTCTCTTCAGCATTGAATGCATGCGCTCGATGTGGTTGGCTCGCTGGCTGGCTGACGTTGAGTGATGCTCCTGCATCATCTCTACTCTTGCAATCAACTATTTGCTGGGTAATTGATCATAGGTAGTACATACCTTGTTGTTGAAGAACACTCTGTACTTTTTCTCCAACAACTTCCCAACATTGATAAGATTTCATTTTAAACCAGGCTGAAAGTAAACATCATCAATATTTCTTCTTTGATTGTTCTTAGTTTAAATTGGAACTATACCTTTACCATTGACTGTAACCTTACAGTCATTTCCCAGTTTGACTTCAGACTAAATATTAGTATCGATGGAAGAAAATAAGTCTCTATTACTAGTCATGTGGTTACTGCAACCACTATCCAAAAACCAAATATCATTTGCACATTCCTGAGTGACGTTGCAGGTCAAAAACATAGGATTTTGATGATCCTCAGACTCATTTATAATATGTCCAGACTTCTTTCTAGCATCTTCCTGTTTCTTCCAACATTTTTTAGCAAAATGCCCAAACTTCTTACGATAATAAAATTGCACTTTAGTTTTATCATATCTTTGATTATCTTGCTGCCAAGGTTTGTTGTTCCTCCCTCTTAAATTAGGAGGATTCTGCTGGAACTTCTGCTCAAACTCTGATTCATCTTTGTTGTTCCTTGGACCAAAAAATCGACCTCCTCTTCCACGAGTATGAAACCTTCCTCTTCTTCTTCCTCTGGTAACATGTAGTTTGGATTTGAAAGCATGATCCAATGATCCTTCTTCATATCTAGATATCCTAGATTCATGAGCAACAAGAGAACCAATTAACTCATCAATTTGCATTAAACTTAAATCTTTAAATTCCTCTATGGGAACAACAACAAGTTCAAACTTCTTGGGCAAACTTATCAACACTTTCTCAATAACTCTTTTATTCTCAACATCATTTCCATACTGCCTGAGCTGGTTTACAACACTCATCACCTGAGTCATGAATGTATCAACACTTTCATTATCCGTCATCTTCATATTTTCGAAATCCCTTCTCAAGTTCTGCAACTTGACTATCTTCACCTTGGACACACCTTGATAACAGGTTTCAAGAATGTCCCAAGCCATCTTCGAAGATGCAGCACTAGCAATATTCATAAAAATGGATTCATTTAATCCTTGCTGGATTAATCCAAGAGCTTTATTATCCTTCTTCCTGTTTTCCTTCAGTAAAACATGGTCAGCATTAGATAGAGCCAATTTTGCTGCAACATCCACTGGCTCGGGATAGCCATCAATAAAATAAGTCCACAAATCAGGAGAACGCAAAATCGTCCCTTTCATCTTCTAAAAGATTTTAATCAAGGCTGTGATGGTGTCTTGTTGCCTACAAAGGTTAAGGTGGTCACAGTTTAAGTTATGTAAAACAAAATTGTAATTGGTGGTTTAATCCTTGAGTCTTGAAGGGTCAAGACGACCACTGATTCACCTTTTTCAAAGAGGTGGTGAAATGATTACTTTCTAACATACTCCCTCTTAATCATTTTAGAACAAAAACAAACTAAAACTATGTAAAACAAAATTGTTGCAAACAATGCATTACAACTTACAGACCCCAATATTTTTTCTATGAATTTTAAACAACTCATTTCCCAAAGGCTTCATAAATATGTCTTCAAATTGTTCTCCAGATCTGCAAAACCAAACAGAAATATCCTTACCAGTTACCAGCTCTCGAATGAAATGATACCTTGTATCAATGTGCTTACTGTGTTTGTGAAAAATGTGATTCCTTGACAATGTAATGGCAGACTTATTGTCACAGACAATCCGGGTTGCATCATTCTAGTTATGCAATAATTCATTCAATACCCTTCTCATCCATATATCTTGACATGCAGCTCCAGCTATAGCAACATACTCTGCCTCAGTGGAAGATAGAGTCACAATGGGTTGTTTCTTTGATGCCCATGCCACTGCTCCAGATCCAAGACTAAAAATACACCCAGATGTGCTTTTTTCTGTCATCAATGGAACCTGCAAAATCACTATTAGTATATTTGATCAGCTCAAAGTTTAAGCTTGATGTGTATCGAATACCAAAATTAGTTGTTCCAACAACATATCTTAGGATCCTCTTTCCTGCTTGCCAATGAGTAATCTTCAGAGTCTCCATGAATCTCGAAATGAAACTTACAACAAACATAATATCAGGTCTAGTTGATTTTAAGTACATATGGCTTCCAACCAACCTCTTATACAATGTTTGATTAACATATGATCCTTCATCATACTTGCTCAGTTTAATACCAGTTGCCATTGGTGTTGCAGCTGGCTTGCAATTCAACATTCTAGACCTTTTCAGCACTTCATTTGCATAGTTAGTTTGACAAATGAAAATGACATCATCAAATTGATCCACTTCGATTACAAGAAAAAATTTCATCAAACGTAAATCAGTCATCTCAAACTTTGTTTTCATGGCATTTTTAAAGTCTTCTATAGACAGATCTCTAGTAAAAATAAGGTCATCAACATACAAACAGATAATCAAAATTTTACCTTCCTGGTTCACCTTTGTATATAGAGTTGGTTCACTTGGAATTCTACTGAATCCAACATTGATCAGGTATTCATCAATCCTGCTATACCAAACTCTAGATACCTGCTTCAATCCATATAAATCTTTCCTCAACTTTAAACTTTATCTCTGTGCTTATCAATCTCATAATCCGGAGGTTGTCTTACATAAACTTCTTCTTCCAAATATCCATTTAAGAATGTAGACTTGACTTTCATTTGATGCATGATACATCTATTATGAGCTGCAATAGCTAAGACCATCCTTACTGTGTCAATCCTTGCTACAAGAGAAAAGGTTTCATTGTAATCAATACCGGGTTGCTGACTAAACCCCTGAGCTACAAGTCTTGCCTTGTACTTTTCAACTTCACCATCTGCATTCAGCTTAGTCTTATAAACCCATTTAACACCAATACTTTTCTTGCCTTCAGGTAAATTGACAAGATCCCAAGTGTTATTCCTTTCAATGGAATCAATCTCCTCATCCATTGATTTTATCCAGACATCCTCTTTAGCAGCTTCATCATAACTTACAGGATCATAAGCTATAAATGAAAAATTAGAAATATGATCTACTTCTTCATTCTAATCATACAATTCTCTTATGCTTCTAGTATTATGTCCTTTAAATCTATTTCTTAATGAAGCTAAAGTGGGATTTTATTCACTACTTACCTATGAATCAGATTGATGTCCACCATATCTAGATGGCTCACCACGCTCATGAGTTCTTGGCATTCTAAATTGAGATGGGTTGAAATATGGTGCTTTCCTTGTTAGACTTCTTGTTGCAGGCGTATGTGTAGAACCATCTGTCCATCAGCTTCAACCTGCTCAGATCCATCATCATCTTCACGGGGTAACACAACTCCCTCTGAAATTGATTTGTCAATACTTCCATCCCAGGCTTCATTTTCTTTAAACTGAACATCTCTATTGATTACATATTTCTGGGTTATGGGATTGTAGAGTTTATATGCCCTAGACTCTTCACTGTATCCAACAAAAATACATCTCTCGCTTTTGTCATACAAATTCTTTCTCATTTCTGCAGGTACATGTGCAAATGAAACACATCCAAAAATTCTAAAATGAGAAACATTGCAAGGCTTACCATCCCAGGCTTCCCAAGGTATATGATCCCTCATGGTCTTGGTTGGACTTCTATTCAAGATAAAAATAGAGCAAAGAACCACATATCCCCAATATTCATTTGAAAGATGCTTCTCTTTCAACATGCTTTGAGCCATATCCATGATGGTATGATTCTTCCTTTCAGCCACTCCATTCCGTTCTCGAGTATATTGAGTAATAAAATGCCTTTTAATTCCATGAAAATCACAAAATTCAATGAATTCATTCATTTTATACTCACCTCCTCTATCAAACCTGAGGATCTTAATGGTTCGACCACTCTCATTCTCAACCATAGACTTAAACCTCTTGAAAACATTAAAGGCTCCAGATTTTTTCTTTAGCAAATACAACCAGGTATTCCTATTAAAATCATCAATGAAAGTCATGAAATAAACACAACCATTCAAAGAAGGTGTTTGCATAGGTCCACATAAATCTGTGTGGAAAATTTCCAAAGGATCTTTTTCTCTGTATGAAACACCTGAAACAAATTTCTCTTTGTGATGTTTTCCAAGTATGCAACTCTCACAAGATCTTGCAGGTTGTTGAATACAAGGTAACCCCTTCACCCTTTGTTTCTTCTGTAACAAATCTATGCCACCAAAATGTAAATGACCATATCTCAAATTCCATAACCAAGATTCATCTAAACTTCCAACTTTATAAGCATTCAAAGAACCACTCAAATCATTTTTCATAACAAGTGGAAACATTATATTCTTGGTCATCTCTACTCTTGCAATCAACTGTTTGTTGGGTAATTTATCATAGGTAGTACATACCTTTTTGTTGAAGAAAAATTTGTACTTTTTCTCCAACAACTGCCCAACAGTGATAAGATTTCATTTTAAACCAGGCAGAAAGTAAACATCATCAATATTTATTCTTTGATTGTTCTTAGTGTAAACTGGAATTATACCTTTACCATTGAATGTAACCTTACAGTCATTTCCCAGTTTGAATTCAGATTGAATACTAGTATCAATGGAAGAAAATAAGTCTTTATTACTAGTCATGTTTTTACTGCAACCACTATCCAAAAACCAAATATCATTTTCACAGTCCTGAGTGATGTTACAGGTCAAAAACACAGGATTTTGATGATCCTTAGACTCATTTATAATATGTGCAGACTGATTTCTAGCATCTGCCTATTTCTTCCAACATTTGTTAGCAAAATGCCCAATCTTCTTACAATAATAACATTGCACTTTAGTTTTATCATGCCTTTGATTATCTTGCTGCCAAGGTTTGTTGTTGCTCCCTCTTAAATTAGGAGGATTCTGCTGGAACTTCTGCTTAGACTCTGATTCGTCTCTGTTGTTCCTTGGACCAAAAAATCGACATTCTCTTCCATGAGTATGAAAACTTCCTCTTCTTATGCCTCTGGTAACATGCAGTTGGGATTTGAAAGCATGCTCCAATGATCCTTCTTCATATCTAGATATCCTAGATTCATGAGTTAACTCGTCAATTTGCATTAAACTTAAATCTTTAAATTCCTGTATGGGAACAAAAACATGCTCAAACTTCTTGGGCAAACTTCTTAGCACTTTCTCAATAACTCTTTTATTCTTAACATCATTTCCATACTACCTGAGCTGGTTTACAATGCTCATCACCTGATTCATGAAAGTATCAACACTTTCATTATCCTTCATCTTCATATTTTCGAAATCCCTTCTCAAGTTATGCAACTCAACTGTCTTCACCTTGGGCACACCTTGATAATAGGTTTCAAGAATGTCCCAAGCCATCTTCGAAGATGCAGCACTAGAAATATTCATAAAAATGGATTCATTTAATCCTTGCTAGATTAATCCAAGAGCTTTATTATCCTTCTTCCTGTTTTCCTTCAGTAAAACACGGTCAACATTAGACAGCACCAATTCTGCTGCAACATCCACTGGCTTGGGATAGCTATCAATAAAATATATCCACAAATCATGGGAACGCAAAATCGTCCCTTCGATATTCTAAAAGATTTTAATCAAGGCTGTGATGGTGTATTGTGGCCTGCAAAGGTTAAGGCTGTTACAGTTTAAGTTTTGTAAAACAAAATTGTAATCGGTGGTTTAATCCTCGAGTCAAGAAGGGTCAAGACGGCCACCGATTCACCATTTGCAAAAAGGCGTTGAAATTATTACTTCCTAACATACTCCCTCTTAACCATTTCAGAACAAAAACAAACTAAAACTATGTAAAACAAAATTGCTGTAAACAATGCATTACAACTTACAGACCCCAATATTTTTTCTATGAATTTTAAACAGTTCATTTCCCAAAGGCTTCATAAATATGTCTGCAAAATGTTCTCCAGATCTACAAAACTGAACAGAAATTTCCTTACCAATTACCAGCTCTCGAATGAAATGATACCTTGTGTTAATGTGCTTACTTTGTTTGTGAAAAACGTGATTCCTTGACAATGCAATGGAAGACTTATTGTCACAGACAATCCGGGTTGCATCATTCTAGTTATGCAATAATTCATTCAATACCCTTCTCATCCATACAGCTTGACATGTAGCTGCAGCTGTTGCAACATACTCTGCCTCAGTGGAAGATAGAGTCACAATGGGTTGTTTCTTTGATGCCCATGCCACTGCTCCAGATCCAAGACTAAAAATATACCCAGATATTCTTTTTCTCTCATCAATGGAACCTACAAAATCACTATCAGTATATCTGATCAACTCAAAGTTTAAGATTGATGTGTATCGGATACCAAAATTAGTTGTTCCAACTACATATCTTAGGATCCTCTTTCCTGCTTGCCAATGAGTAATCTTCGGAGTCTCCATGAATCTCGAAATCAAACTTACAGTAAACATAATATCAGGTCTAGTTGCTTTTAAGTACATAAGTCTTCCAACCAACCTATTATACATGGTTTGATTAACATATGATCCTTCATCATACTTTCTCAGTTTAATACCAGTTGCCATTGGTGTTGCCACTGACTTGCAATTCAACATTCTAAACCTTTTCAACACTTCATTTGCATAGTTAGTTTGACAAATGAAAATGCCATCATCAGATTGATCCACTTCAATTCCAAGAAAAAATTTCATCAAACCTAAATTAGTCATCTCAAACTCTGTTTTCATGGCATTTTTAAAGTCTTCTACAGATAGATCTCTAGTAAAAATCAGGTCATCAACATACAAACAAACAATTGAAATTTTACCTTCCTGGTTCACCTTTGTATACAAAGTTGGTTCACTTGGACTTCTGCTAAATCCAACACTGATCAGGTATTCATCAATCCTACTATACCAAACTCTGGATGCCTGCTTCAATCCATATAAATCTTTTCTCAACTTATAAAATTTATCTCTGTGCTTATCAATCTCATAACCCGAAGGTTGTCTTACATACACTTCTTCTTCCAAATATCCATTTAAAAATGAAGAATTGACTTCCATATAATGCATGATCCATATATTATGAGCTGCAATAGCTAAGACCATCCTTACTGTGTCAATCCTTGCTAAAAGAGCAAAGGTTTCATTGTAATCAGTACCGGGTTGCTGACTAAACCCCTGAGCTACAAGTATTGCCTTGTACTTTTCAACTTCACCATCTGCATTCAGCTTAGTCTTATAAACCCATTTAACACCAATACTTTTCTTGCCTTCAGGAAAATTGACAAGATCCCAAGTGTTATTCCTTTCAATGGAATCAATGTACTCATCCATTGCTTTTATCCATACATCCTCTTTAGCAACTTCATCATAACTTACAGGATCATAATTTGTAAATGCAAAATTAGAAATCTGATCTTTTTCTTCATTTTGATCATACAATTCTCTTATGCTTCTAGTGTTCTGTCCTTTAAATATGTTTCTTAATGAAGCTAAAGTGCGATTTGATTCACTACTTACCTGTGAATCAGATTGATGTCCACCATATCCAGATGGCTCACCACGCTCATGAGTTATTGGCGTTCTAAATTGATATGGGTTGAAATCTGGCGCTTACCTTGTTGGATTTCTTGTTGCAAGCATATGTGCAGAACCATCTGTCCATCATCTTCAGCCTGCTCAGCTCCATCATCATCTTCACGGGGTAACACAACTCCCTCTGAAATTGGTTTGTCAATACTTCCATCCCAGGCTTCATTTTCTTTAAACTGAACATCTCTATTGATTACATATTTCTGGGTGATGGGATTGTAGAGTTTATTTGCCCTAGAATTTTCACTGTATCCAACAAAAATACATCTCTCACTTCTGTCATCCAACTTCCTTCTCATTTCTATAGGTACATGTGCAAATGCAACACATCCAAAAATTCTGAAATGAGAAACATTGCAAGGCTTACCATCCCAAACTTCCCAAGGTATATGATCCCTCATGGTCTTGGTTGGACTTCTATTCAATATAAAAATAGAGCAAAGAACCTCATCTCCCCAATCTTCATTTGAAATATGATTCTCTTTCAACATGCTTCAAGCCATATCCATGATGGTATGATTCTTCCTTTCATCCACTCCATTCCGTTGTCGTGTATATCGAGTAGCAAACTTCCTTTTAATTCCATGAAAAGCACAAAATTCAATGAATTCATTCAATTTATACTCACATCCTCTGTCAAACCTGAGGATCTTAATGGTTCGACCACTCTCATTCTCAACCATAGACTTAAACCTCCTGAATACATCAAAGGCTTCAGATTTTTGCTTCAGCAAATACAACCAAGTCTTCCTACTAAAATCATCAATGAAAGTCATGAAATAAACACAACCATTCAAAGAAGGTGTTTGCATAGGTCCACATAATCTATGTGGACAATTTCCAAAGGAGATTTTTCTCTGTAGGAAACACTTGAAACAAATTTCTCTTTGTGATGTTTTCCAAGTATGCAGCTCTCACAAGATCTTGCAGGTTGCTGAATACAAGGTAACCCCTTCACCCTCTGTTTCTTCTGTAACAAATCTAAGCCACCAAAATGTAAATGACAATATCTCGAATGCCATAACCAAGATTCATCTAAACTTCCATCTTTATAAGCATTCAAAGAAGCACTCAAATCATTTCGCATAACAAGTGGAAACATTCTACTCTTGGTCATCTCTACTCTTGCAATCAACTATTTTCTAGGTAATTTATCATAGGTAGTACATACCTTGTTTTTAAAGAACACTCTGTACTTTTTCTCCAACAACTGCCCAAGACTGATAAGATTTCTTTTTAAACTAGGCAGAAAGTAAACATCATCAATATTTCTTCTTTGATTGTTCTTAGTGTAAACTGGAACTATACCTTTACCATTGGATGTAACCTTATAGTCATTTCCCAGTTTGACTTTAGACTTAATACTAGTATCAATGGAAGAAAATAAGTCTTTATTACTAGTCATGTGGTTACTGCAACCACTATCCAAAAACCAAATATCATTTGCACATTCCTGAGTGACGTTACAGGTCAAAAACACAGGATTTTGATGATCCTTAGACTCATTTATAATATGTACAGACTGCCTTCTAGCATATCCCTGTTTCTTCTAACAATTGTTAGCAAAATGCCCAAACTTCTTACAATAATAACATTGCACTTTAGTTTTATCATACCTCTAATTATCTTGCTGCCAAGGTTTGTTGTTTCTCCCTCTTAAATTAGGAGGATTCTGCTGGAACTTCTGCTCAGACTCTTATTCATCTATGTTGTTCCTTCGACCAAAAAAATGACCTCCTCTTCCATGAGTATGAAACATTCCTCTGCTTCTGCCTATGGTAACATGCAGCTGGGATTTGAAAGCATGCTTCAATTATCCTTCTTCATATCTAGATATCCTAGATTCATGAGCAATAAGAGAACCAGTTAAATCATCAATTAGCATTAAACTTAAATCTTTAAATTCCTCTATGGGAACAACAACATGTTCAAACTCTTTGGGCAAACTTCTTAGCACTTTCTCAATACCTCTTTTATTCTCAACATCATTTCCATACTTCCTGAGCTAGTTTACAACACTCATCACTTGAGTCATGAAGGTATCAACACTTTCATTATCCTTCATCTTTAGATTTTTGAAATCCCTTCTCAAGTTCTGCAACTTGAAAGTCTTCACATTGGATACACCTTGATAACAGGTTTCAAGAATGTCCCAAGCCATCTTCGAAGATGCAACACTAGCAATATTCATAAAAATGGATTCATTTAATCCTTCAGTAAAACACGTTCAGCATTAGACAGAGCCAATTCTGCTGCAACATCCACTGGCTCGAGATAGCCATCAATAAAATAAGTCCACAAATAATGAGAACGCAAAATCATCCCTTCCATCTTCTAAAAGATTTTAATCAAGGATGTGATGGTGTCTTGTGGCCTGCAAAGGTTAAGGTGGTCACAGTTTAAGTTATGTAAAACAAAATTGTAATCGGTGGTTTAATCCTCGAGTCTTGAAGGGTCATGAAGGCCACTGATTCACTATTTTCAAAGAGGCAATGAAATGATTACTTCCTAACATACTCCCTCTTACTCATTTCAGAAAAAAAACAGACTAAAACTATGTAAAACAAAATTGTTGTAAACAATGCATTACAACTTGCAGACCCCAGTATTTTTTCTATGAATTTTAAACAGTTCATTTCCCAAAGGCTTTGTAAATATGTCTTCCAATTGTTTTCCAGATCTTCAAAAATGAACATAAATCTCCTTACTATTTACTAGCTCTCGAATGAATTGATACCTTGTATCAATGTGCTTACTGTGTTTGTGAAAAATGTGATTCCTTGACAATGCAATGGCAGACTTATTGTCACAGACAATCTAGGTTGCATCATTCTAGTTATGCAATAATTCATTCAATACCCTTCTCATCCATACAGTTTGACATGCAGCTGCAACTTTTGCAACATACTCTGCCTCAATGGAAGATAGAGTCACAATGGGTTGTTTCTTTGATGCCCATGCCACTGCTCCAGATCCAAGACTAAAAAAATACCCAAATGTGCTTTTTCTGTCATCAATGGAACCTGGAAAATCACTATCTGTATATCTGATCAGCTCAAAGTTTAAGCTTGATGTGTATGGGATACCAAAATTAGTTGTTCCAGCAACATATCTTAATATCCTCTTTCCTGCTTGCCAATAAGTAATCTTCGGAGTCTCCATGAATCTTGAAATCAAACTAACAACAAACATAATATTAGGTCTATTTCCTTTTAAGTACATAAGGCTTCCAACCAACCTCTTATATAGGGTTTTATTAACATATGATCCTTCATCATACTTGCTCAGTTTAATACCAGTTGCCATTGGTGTTGCAGCTGGCTTGCAATTCAACATTCTAAACCTTTTCAACACTTCATTTGCATAGTTAGTTCGACAAATGAAAATGCCATCATCAGATTGATCCACTTCAATTCCAAGAAAAAATTTCATCAAACCTAAATCAGCCATATCAAACTCCGTTTTCATGGAATTTTTAAAGTCTTCTACGAATAGATCTCTAGTAAAAATCAGGTCATCAACATACAAACAAACAATCAAAATTTAACCTTCTTGGTTCACCTTTGTATACAGAGTTGGTTCACTTGGAATTCTACTGAATCCAACACTGATCAGGTATTCATCAATCTTGCTATACCAAACTCTGGATTCCTTCTTCAATCCATATAAATCTTTCCTCAAATTATAAACTTTATCTCTGTGCTTATAAATCTCATAACCCGGAGGTTGTCTTACATAAACTTCTTCTTCCAAATATCCATTTAAAAATGAAGACTTGACTTCCATCTGATGCATGATCCATATATTATGAGCTACAATAGCTAAGACCATCCTTACTGTGTCAATCCTTGCTACAAGAGCAAAGGTTTCATTGTAATCAATACCGGGTTGTTGACTAAACCCCTGAGCTACAAGTCTTGCAGTGGACTTTTCAACTTCACCATCTGCATTCATCTTAGTCTTATAAACCCATTTAACACCAATACTTTTCTTGGCTTCAGGTAAATTGACAAGATACCAAGTGTTATTCCTTTCAATGGAATCAATCTCCTCATCCATTTCTTTTATCCGGACATCCTCTTTAGCAGATTCATCATAACTTACAGGATCATAAGCTATAAATGCAAAATTAGAAATCTGATCTACGTCTTCATTCTGATCATACAATTCTCTTATGATTATATTCTTTTTTGCTTTAAATATGTTTCTTAGTGAAGCTAAAGTGGGATTTGATTCACTACTTACCTGTGAATCAGAGTGATGTCCACCATATCCAGATGGCTCACCATGCTCATGAGTTCTTAGTGTTCTAAATTGAGATGGGTTGAAATCTGGTGCTTGCCTTGTTGGACTTCTTCCGACAGTCATATGTGCATAACCATCTGTCCATCATCTTAAGCCTGATCAACTCCATAATCATCTTCACGGGGTAACGCAACTCCCTCTGAAATTGATTTGGCAATGCTTCCATCCTAGGCTTCATTTTCTTTAAACTGAACATCTCTATTGATTACATATTTCCAGGTGATGGGATTGTAGAGTTTATATGCCCTAGACTCTTCACTGTATCCAACAAAAATACATCTCTCGCTTCTATCATCCAACTTCCTTCTCATTTTTGCAGGTACATGTGCAAATGAAACACATCCAAAAATTCTGAAATGAGAAACATTGCAAGGCTTACCATCCCAGGATTCCTGAGGTATATGATCCCTCATGGTCTTGGTTGGAATTCTATTCAAGATAAAAATAGAGCAAAGAACTGCATCTCCCCAATATTCATTTGAAATATGCTTCTCTTTCAACATGCTTCAAGCCATATCCATGATGGTATGATTCTTCCTTTCAGCCACTCCATTCTGTTGTCGAGTATATCGAGTAGTAAACTTCCTTTTAAATCCATGAAAATCACAAAATTCAATGAATTCATTCAATTTATACTCACCTCCTCTGTCAGACCTGAGGATCTTAATGGTTCAACCACTCTCATTCTCAGCCATAGACTTAAACCTCTTGAAAACATCAAAGGCTTCAGATTTTTGCTTCAGCAAATACAACCAAGTCTTCCTACTAAAATCATCAATGAAATTCATGAAATAAACACAACCATTCAAAGAAGGTGTTTGCATAGGTCCACATAAATTTGTGTGGACAATTTCCAAAGGAGATTTTTCTCTGTAGGAAACACCTGAAACAAATTTCTCTTTGTGATGTTTTCCAAGTATGCATCTCTCACAAGATCTTGCAGGTTGCTGAATACAAGGTGACACCTTCACCCTCTATTTCTTCTGTAACAAATCTAATCCACCAAAATGTAAATGACCATATCTCAAATGCCATAACCAAGATTCATCTAAACTTCCAGCTTTATAAGCATTCAAAGAACCACTCAAATCGTTTCGCATAACAAGTGGAAACATTCTATTCTTGGTCATATCTACTCTTGCAATCAACTGTTTGCTGGGTAATTTATCATAGGTAGTACATACCTTGTTGTTGAAGAACACTCTGTACTTTTTCTCCAAGAACTGCCCAACACTGATAAGATTTCATTTTAAACTAGGCAGAAAGAAAACATCATCAATATTTCTTCTTTGATTGTTCTTAGTGTAAAATGGAACTATCCCTTTACCATTGACTGTAACCTTACAGTCATTTCCTAGTTTGAATTTAGATTGGATACTAGTATCAATGGAAGAAAATAAGTCTTTATTACCAGTCATGTGGTTACTACAACCACTATCCAAAAACCAAATATCATTTGCACATTCCTAAGTGATGTTACAGGTCAAAAAAACAGGATTTTGATGATCCTCAGACTCATTTATAATATGTGCAGACTGCTTTCTAAGATCTGCCTGTTTCTTCCAACATTTGTTATCAAAATGCCCAAGCTTCTTACAATAATAACATTGCACTTTATTTTTATCATACATGTGATTCTCTTGCTGCCAAGGTTTGTTGTTGCTCCCTCTTAAATTAGGAGGATTCTGCTGGAACTTTTGCTCAGACTCTAATTCATATATGTTGTTCCTTGGACCAAAAAATCAACCTCCTCTTCCACGAGTATGAAACCTTCCTCTACTTCTGCCTTTGGTAACATGCAGTTGGGATTCGAAAGCATTCTCCAATTATCCTTCTTCATATCTAGATATCCTAGATTCATGAGCAACAAGAGAACCAGTTAACTCATCAATTTGCATTAAACTTAAATATTTAAATTCCTCTATGGGAACAACAATAGGTTCAAACTTCTTGGGCAAACTTCTGAGCACTTTCTCATTAACTCTTTTATTCTCAACATCATTTCCATATAGCCCGAGCTCGTTTACAACACTCATCACCTATGTTCTGCAACTTGACTGTCTTCACCTTGGACACACCTTGATAACATCTTTCAAGAATGTCCCAAGCCATATTCAAAGATGAAGCACTAGCAATATTCATAAAAATGGATTCATTTAATCCTTGTTGGATTAATCCAAGAGCTTTATTATCCTTCTAGCTGTTTTCCTTCAGTAAAACATGGTCAGCATTAGACATAGCCAATTCTACTGCAACATCCACTGGCTCGAGATAGCTATCAATAAAATAAGTCCACAAATCATGAGAACGAAAAATCATCCTCATATGAATGTACCAGGAATCCTATGACTTTTCGCTCAGAATAGGAATCTGAATTTGAGAAGAACCACTACCAGATGAAGCCATTTATAAAAATTGACTGAAATTAAATAAACCTTCACGCAGAAAAATAAGAAAGTGAAATTGGGGACAAATAGGAATTGTCTGCACTGAAATGAGCAACTGACGAGATTCTCTACAGGATATACTGGCAGATATGATACCAAAAGTGAAAAAAACGGAGGACAATCGGGTTTCGGTGATTAGAAACGCCGAACACAACAAACAAAAGACCATGTTCTTTGCTGAATCACAAAATGTGAAAAGGATGTGGGCCCAACACTTTGGGTTTCTGGGTTCAGGATTCAACGATTACAAATGCCAAACACCAACACACAACAACTCTCGAATCGCGAAAATGCGAATGGAATGTGGGCCTAGTGTTTTTCAGGTTTCGGGGTTCAAGATTTGGCGATTACAAATGCCAAACACCAACACACAACAACTCTCGAATCGCGAAAATGTGAATGGAATGTGGGCCCGGTGTTTTTTGGGTTTCAAGGTTTGCAAACCCTTGATACAAAACAATGCGCAACTTCAATCGCTGAATTGGAAATGCGGATAAACTGTGGGCCCATCAATTTCAAGTTTCGGCGTTTGGTAAAGAAAAGGAACTGCACACACTTTTAATAAGTGAACTCCAAAATGAGAAATAACAAACTTATAATTAAAATGATTTTTCAAATCATATACGCTCCAACAAATAATCTTGGGATAAATGTAAAACTAGATTCCCAATCGGTAAAAACAAGAAATTACTGCGTTTTTTCAAAAACAAATTTTTATCAAGAGATAAAATGATTTTACAAACTCACTAAAATATAAATGCAGAGAAGAACTCCGAACACAGAATAACCAATTCAATTCAAGAAATTCTTTCAAGCTATCTCACCATTTACAATTTCGACTCTGGTTTTTAAACACAGAAAATTTCCCTTTCGATCTTCTAAAATATTTTAATCAAGGCAGTGATGGTGTCTTGTGGCCTGCAAAGGTTAAGGCGACAACTGTTTAATTTATGTAAAACAAAATTGTAATCGGTTGTTTAATCATCGAGTCTTGAAGGGTCAAGACGGCCACCGATTCACCATTTGCAAAGAGGTGGTGAAATGATTACTTCCTAACAATCCTCGAGTGGATTGCTCTGCAATTTTCAACTTTATAAATGAAAATGTACCACCGACAAGATTATGGTGTGTACCTCTAGTTTTTCATCTTGCTTATTCACTTCTTGCAATCATACACAGAGCAGAAATACTGTAAGCAAGTGAAGACTAAAATTATCGTTGCAGCCACCAGAGTTAAGAATTGCCACGAACCGAAAATACGTTTGTTCACGAAATCCACCACAACAACATTCCATTTCCTATTATAATATCTATTTACATCCTCTATAACATTGTCCAGATATTCAACCTTCTTGAGATGAATGCACTTACCCATGATGTTCTAGAGTCTCGCAACCTCTCCGTCGCTTTGGAGGTGGTTGCTAATAATTCCACTTTGTCTCAACAATTTCACATCCTCTTCGGCGTCGATAATCCCGTTCATGAAATCCGTATATTGTGTGAAAGCCATCACACCGAGCACGACCAAAGCTTCAAATGCCACTAGATTTAGTATGTAAAGGAAAAATGATACATAATAATGTATCATCCGTATAATTTTCGTATGAATCTCCACACCCTTCCATAGTGATGCCGAATTGGTGCATGCTAGAAGAACAATAGAAAATGTGAAGTGATTGGGTTGGAGACTTGTTCTTGACATCCGGTGAAAGAGTGCCAATGACTCCTTAGGAAGCCAATCCCTTGTGCAAGCAACAATCATGACTGTCCAGGAGCATGCATTTCGTTCATGGAAGGCATTTTGTTGAATATTGTGCGAGCGTCCACCATAGTGTCGCACTTGGCATACATGTTGAGAAGTGTGTTGTGTAAAAGTGGGTCTCCCGTAAATCCGCTCTGCTTGATGTGGGAATGGATCACCTTACCCTCTGGTAGAGAATTTCTTTTAATACATCCCTGCAGAAGACAAATACACATAGAGCAGTCTAAACATTTACCTGTGATACCCAGAATGCCTAAAGCCTTGCTGAAGTGGCCCTGTTTACAGAGTGTCGAGATGGTCAAGAGATGTGGGCTCCTTCTTTCTCCTGTGGGGTGATATCCTCTATCCCAGCTTGTTGTCGATCGGGGTCGGCTGAGTTTTTCTTAGTGTGGGTTCTGAAATTTGGGCGCAATACTGATCGTGGGTGGGGTTTTGTTTAGTCGAGGTTTTCAAATTTGGGCCGCAAGGGTTTTCAATAATGGTCAGGTTTTGTTTGCTAATTTTTATTTTTATTTTTATA